>JAODUK010020549.1:0-25706 GCA_027564635.1 Typhlichthys eigenmanni
AGATGGGAACAATATATGTATTTCAAGGACATAATAGGAGATAAATACTGCAATGCAATCAGATATTAAACAGTTGGAATAGTTGTTGATACTGATGAAGTGCGTAACAAATATTTGAGGGGCCGGTTTTATGTCCCTTGACATTTTGTTTGTTTTACTGTGTTGAAATGCATTAGGCTCTCTACCATAGAGCAGCCTTAGTTTCACTGTGAGCACCATAGTTTATACCTTGCATAAACTTGTATAAACTATCCCTTTCATGATGGCACCTACTGAAAATAGCATCTTCCGCTATTGCGCTTGGGATAACAGTGCCAATAACTTCTTGAAACCTGAAAAAAAGTCTACACCAACCCTGTGCTGTCCTCTTTCCCTTTTATAGCAAAGGAGTTACTTTATGCTAGCGCTCTGGGGAATGTAGGTTAGCCACTGCTTGCCTGCGTTTGACAGTCAACAGGCACTTGTTTGACAATGGGAAGTAAACTGGAACAAGCCTGGACCATGTCAAAGTCCTCTGATCATTTTTGAGGATGCATGGTTTAGTTGCTGTTGTATCTGAAGACAACTAGATGTAGAATAGCAACACTGGACGCATAATTCTTTGAATTATTATTACTTGGTTCAGTTTAAGTTGATCTGTAAAAGATAAAGTGATATTACTGCATGCTACTGTATACCCATCTTTTTCTTACATTTTTAAAAAAGAGCTAGGTGTATTAGCAGCTCATATGTTTTAGGTCCTCATGAAAATACTGATTCTTCTGGGTCTTTTTGTAACTGGGCTATAAGCTGAAACTAGGCTAGTGCAACTAGGCTAGTGCAGTTCCAATAACCTGTATATAGCCTGGTCATTCTAACTAGGCTAAGGTCTAGTTAGCTTTAGTACTTTTTTCGACTTAACCTTTTGACAATATATTTCACCGTGAAATATTTTAAAATGTGGATGCTTCACATTTATAATTAAATGTAATGGTAATGGTTGGAAAGTCAATGCATGTTGTGCCAGTGTGAACGTTAGTATTTCTCACCTTGCACGTCTCGCTCTGAGAGCATTGGCACAAAATACCGTATGTCTGCCACTTTCATGGTTAAAAAAGGAGGACTTCATTTGAAAGCAGTGTTAATCAGTTTGAATATGCAGTCATCTCTTAAAAAGCAAAAACACCTTCACCAAGTTTCCATATAAATTGGATATGAGTATCTTGGATCAGGCTGCTATGGCAGTCTGTCTGCAGGTCACTTTCCACAGCTCAAGAAACAAAGGCCAGTCTGTTTCTATGGTTTCACACATGCTGGGAATCTGAGTGGAATTTTACGTAGACACACGTCTAATGGACAAACTGCAAACTGTAAAGGATGTATTCTGGAGGTACTCTTGGGCACTGTGTTGCTGAGTGCACGACAATGTATAGATATGGCATTAATTGGCATTCTCGCTGTATTGGCTGCTGTGAAATGAAATGAAGCGCAGCCATTACATCCCAGGTGGCATAGAAAAAAGACCTTGAGAGAATACAGATGCAGAACAACTCTGCCGCCTCCTCCCAAGCAGAACGCACACGCTTTACCCAGCCTACTGCAGCACAAAAAGCATTGACAAGCATGCCCTCCTTTTCCAAATCATCATCGGTATTGCACCAAGATTGGCCTTTATAACAAAAATGTGGGCGCACACAGGGTTAGAACCTTCCACTTCTTATACAACACAGACAGAGGAGAGTTTCCATTAACAGCACGACACAGTTTGACGATGACGTTGATTACGGCTGGAAGGCAGACTCCGGGCAGAGACATACAATCTAATTATCTTCACCTTTACATAATTGATGCCCACTAGGCACAAACAATACGTAAATAATGTGAGAGATGGAGAGACAAGTGTGTGCACGTGTGTACGTACGTGTGCACGGTAACTGTATCGGACGAGGCGAAATGCACACCAATTGGGCCGATGCCGCCACTATTTCAAATTAACCAAAAGTAAACGGGACTGGAAAGTATGTGGAAGCGGAACCTACTGTACTTAACACCAGCCAGATCACCACACACACACACACACACACAACTGGAAGGACCATCCATATAACACCCCCCCTACACACACACACACACACACACACACAACTGGAAGGACCATCCATTTAGCACGCCCCCTACACAAACACACACACACACACACACAACTGGAAAGACCATCCATTTAACACCTCCCCCCTACACAAACACACACCACCTTCAAAAAAAACATAATTAAGGTTTTAATTAGAGAAAAGTGATTTATTTAATTTCTGCAATTGATATCAGTGTGTGAATTATGAATCGGGGGGGAGGGGGTTTAGATGAGCTTGATGTGTGGCTGGTTTCAGCTGGTTTTTTGGTACGTTTTTGTCTTCTCAAACCAAAATAGACACATAGCACACTTCCATTCACAGGACCAGCTCTGTGGACAGATGCAGTGGACAGATGCACTCTCTGCAGAAAACGTGTGCGAAGCTGTCGTGGCGGGCGGGGACTGTATGCTCCATGGTCTGCACCAGACACTAAGTGAGGTGTCCTGCGTGTCTGCCGGCCTGTCATCCTCTCTTCATGTCTTAATTTATCAATAGCCCTCCCCTCCTCGCCCTCCATATCCCCCTCAGGCACGGATGGAGACATGCAGCTATAAATGGCTCTGCCAGGGTCTACGCATTGTTGTCATAGCAAGTGTGACTAGAAGTTCTCCCCAAGCACAGTATTGGTAATTTGGACAGTGAATTGAGGGGCAGGCTTGCACACACACACACACACAGCTTATTACATTTACCATGAAGCATCACAATGCCTGACTGAATGTAGCTGACATATCTATCAGCTATCACATGACCAGGCTGGGGTCGGTCTCTCTCTCTCTCTCTCTCTCCCCAGGGTAAGGGGTGTTAATGACACAGGGGGGACATGGTGTGTAATCATGGGGTCGGTCACGGCTCGGTTAGCAAACAGGTCTGTGATTTGAACACATTTATGTCTCCCCAGGAACATCATGTCAAATTGTTCTGGTTTACTGGTTGGTGGAATACAAAAACAGACAGAGGAATTCTTTAAATACATTAATCCTGGGTGAGCGGTGTATTATGGACTGTTTGCCCTTGCTGCCTGTTTATAAGTGTCCGTATTATAACAGTGTTATTGCATTATGAGACCGTACAAATATGATTATAAATGCTAACCTTTGTGAATAGGATACGAATTATACTGTATTGTGTAGAAACCAGTGTTAGCTTAGTGAGCGAAGTTATCAGTCTATTTTCAACCATTGCCTCATTTTCTAAGTAACACAAGCACATGCCTGTTATTTCTTACTTGTGTTAATACTATATGACACATTAAGTGTGTGTGTGTGCGCGCGCATGTGCATGCAGGTCGTTGAATCAGGAAACGTAGGACCTTGTCTATTAACCTACCTCTATTCTTCCCGTGACCCCACCATCCCCAAGGGAAGCCCCCAATGTAAAAATTGATGATGTGAGGGGTAAAGGGCATTTCGTTCCCCTTAGATCTCAACTGTTTTCTTTGCCCAGTCTATGCCATGCTTAAAAATCAATACCCGCCCTCTCTTCAGGAAAGAACAAGAGATTTTAGGCACAGTAATCCATTTTCTGTTAATTATTTTTGGTCCCTGGTGGTAGGTTGTCAGAAAATCAAGGTTTTATTGGCCCGCCGGACTCTACGCCTAACTGAACAGCTAAACGTGGTGAAAAGCATCTGTAATTACCTGTTACTGCTAATTTACCCAAAGTCCACCGCCGCTTTTAAGATAAAACCAGCCGTCGCTAGATCTACAGATGTTAGCCGCACCACATACTCATCTGATTAATGTGTCGGTCTGGAAATACATTACAAGGCTACCTTAAAGTAATGACACGTGTTAATATTCCTGTTGCTCATTCTATGACGTCATGTTCTGTATCTTAAACTACAGTACCGCCCATTTTCCTTATTCCTCAACTTGTAGTATGGCTAAATAAGTGCCTTTGTCTATTCTATGTCTCACCAGTTTATATCTTGTCTATATTACTTTCCAGGCCCAGTTTCTTTGTATTCCAATGCCTATCCACTGCTACATAATGATATCTCAGATGCTTTCCCGATGCTTATCAGTAATTAAGTCAAGACTATTTATGCGCTCAACATTTTATGACATGAAAATGTTCACTGGCATGAATGAAATACACCAGCCTTGCCACTAGCTGAGCCAAATGTAAATACGGAAGGTATTGACGGAAAACAGACCATGGAAAACATATCCTAGGGGGCGGGAGCTCTAACCCCAGCCACACCACTGTCCTTTTCCAGTTATTTTGCCTCTTCACTAGCTACAGACATATACTCACTCATAATGTACACACACAGGTTGGGTGGGTCTCTGATCCTAAATGGCCACTCGAGTTGAATTATTGTTTGCAAGTGGAAACTTGGCCGAATAATCTCAGTGTTGCTGGCTCAGGGCTGACTAAGACTACTGTCCCTCCCTAACATGCACACACACACGCACGCACACATGCACGCACACATGCTTCACACATATAACCGTTGTTTTATTGTCTGAATAGTTCATGCAATTTTGCTGACTCTTGGCCTTTCACAGTGACTGTCTCTCTCTCTCTCTCTCTCTCTCTCTCTCTCTCTCTCTCTCTCTCTCTCTCTCTCTCTAAAGCTTCTATCCTACAACCCTGGCCCTGCAGGCCAGTCACCTCTCTGGCGGCCCCTGCCAATGGCAGCAGTAAATTCCTGGGGTAGTTGGAAACACAAACATATACACCCCCCCAACCCCTCCCCCTTTACCTACGTTCAGGTAAAGGGGGCTTTTGTGTGTGTGTGTCTAGAACCTCTCCCAGCTCTAAGGGGTCTCTGTGTGATTGCCTATATGGCAATCACACACACGTTTCACGCGCATGTTTTTGTGCTCTTGCTCTAATTAGCATAAAGTATGGGTGTTAAAGGGAAGATACAGTATAATCCCTGCGGGTTAACTGAATGAACCTGGTAAAGTAAGGGTTAAATAATAATAACATTTAATAATACACGTGATAAGCGGATTGTGGCACAGTTTTTAGAGACATGCCACACACACACATCAGAAATGTGTGTCTGTGAGTGAATGGATACCGTGTGACCGTATACCTCTGACTCCAATTCCCTGTCAGCAGTGTCTGAGTATGTACTGTGGAGTTAATTGGGGACTCAAACTATACCCAAACCAATATTTGCACCTTTTGCGGATTTCAGGAAACGTGTGATTACAGTAATAATGAGAAGTTAATGGCATGTTAGATAGAAATGAGGCTGTGTCATTACAAAATATGTGACGCATTCTTGATATGAGCATTGATGTTGACATTTTATTTCCTACACTGGGTATGCTCTGTGTATTTTATGGACATGCCACAGATCCAGTGTTGGTCTGTGTTTTCTCTATGTTGCCTTCCTCTTCCTCTATAAAGGAGGAAGTCCCCCTCACACACACCCTACTCAAACATGCTGAGGCAGTGGAAAAACCACTGTCCACTCAAGAAACATAGATTCATAGTGTTTGGCTGAAAGGACGAAATATTAATACACGTCTGCGTCGATACAGACCTTGCTCCTGTTGTGTAATTCAGTTATAGACCATTTCAACATTTGCATTTTCCATCGACTCAACATTTCTCATGGGTCACATGACCTCTGACTGTTCTATAGGCATGTGCGCACCATAGTCACATGTTTACTTAACGTTTCAATGGCTTGACAGTATTCCTTGTGATTTGTCATTCCTTCCATTTTCTTGGTTTTCCATTGCACGTTGTTGCTTGTGTAAACGGTCCAATTAGTGCACAGCACTTTGTTATCTTGAAATGTGATAAAATGCCAAGACTGTGACTAAGTTAGTCTTAGAAAATAGAAACGGCGGACACAGTCACACTGCCACACTGTAGACGTCTACTCAACAAAACCTGAAATTATTTGTCAAGCTATCTTGTTTCAGTGGGTCTATCTACCCCCATAATTAAAGATCTATGTTAGGATACACATGCACACACACTTTCAATTACATTTGATTTCTTTTCGTATTTTATAATTTTTTTATCAAAGCTTTGCTAATTAAAAAAATTAACTTTTGAAATATGATGCCATTTGCAGTATCACAAAATGCATTTAACTGATCTGTTTAGTGTGATAAAACACAGAAGTACATTTACAGGAACTTCCCCCTTTTTGGAGGGGTTTTGGCGTGGCTCATCGCTAATGCATCATCAGACAGCATAAACAACACATTAGCATGGGCAAGGGCTAATGACACTTGACATTTACTGTAGTTCACTAGATGCTCCAAAGCCTATGGCAAATTTCCACTGGGGAAAAAACTAAGTCAACAGTAAGACTCACATGACATCTAGCACAAACTGACTCATTTAAAAAAGAAAACTCATTGGCTGTGGTTTTCCAAATTTTTCAAAAGTACACTGCTTATTCTGAATAATAACGTACAAATATTTGATGTTGCTCATGACCCGTATAATAAATTATTTAAAAATATTAATAATAACGTAAAAATATTTTATGTTGCTCATGACCCGCATAATAAATGATTTAAAAATGTGAGTGCTCCCCCATAAACTCCACCTTCCATATCAGGTATTCACTGAATTTGACCAAATGTATTAGCATACAATTGCTGACTAAACTTTAAGTCATCCAGGGAGAAAACACATTGTTGCTGATTGAATACATCTATACGACTATACTTCTTATTTTACAGTATCTTTCCAGCTTTTGTTCTCCCAGTGTTTAAAGGGACTAGCGAACTGAACAAAGAGGCAATTATAGCAGAAGGCCGATTTACAATATATTGTCTGTCATACTTAAATAATAGACACTACAAACATTAATGTCTATGATGGTACAGTAAGGAGGATAATCACAGTGAAAGACATTTAGCAGATGGGAGCATACTAAATTGTATGCATGACAGCCAACTAGAGAGAGAGAGAGAGAGAGACACAGTGTGACTGATGCTAGCACATCCACACAGGGGTTGGCCAGACTCTGCAGGCTTACGATCAGAGAGCCTCCAAAGGATTGACACTGAGCTGGCAAAATGGCACAAATAAAACAATCTTCTCTCTTGGCATTGCAGCGTTTGATGTTCCTCAGAGAAAGGCCTGGCTGCATTGCCAACCTCGGCTCAACTGAGGCCTATACAGTATGTCACTATTAGATTGGAAAAGGAAAGCGTTACCATCAAAATATTATCACATGCTGCAATGTTGAAGAACAGTACATTGATGGGCCACTGAATGTGAAGGTAGTGGCTCATAGCTGATAACAAACCTGACCAGCCTGTGCAAATAGGTTATGGACATTTTAGTCTGTATATGTTGACTAATCAGTCAATGATCTAGACAAATTACCACATCACTGCCTAATATGACCAACCTTTGTGTCACATAGTAAAAAAACATATACAGTAGCCTATACATCTAACAATATAACCGACAATGTGATCAGATGATTGCACAAGTCACCTCACATGAATGATCATTTTCCCTGGTTTATTTGTTCTACCTCATTTTTATCTCACTCAGATACTGGTTTGACATTTCTCTTTAAAATCGCACACAAGCATTTAACATTATGAACTTTCCCCCCCATCATTTACAAACCTCCACTGTTAATTATAAATCCCATTATTTTAAGACAGCATAATATATTACTGTGGTTTAACCTCAAGTGGAGTTGTTTTCTGTTTATCATCTACTTGTCATCTGTTTTAACCCGGAGTCTGTGTTATAGTCATGAAATGTTCAGGAATTGTAGGCTACATTGTGACTGTTTTCTGACCTTTTTGGTGAAAATTCACTTTTGATAGGACTCAAAACAGATTTGAACATTTAATATCTATATAATGCTAATTTGTTTGATTTCTTGTTCCAGTCCTCCACTCTGAAGTCAAATGGAGCATTGCACATAACTGTGTTTATTTGCCTATAACTGTAAAACCATAAAGGTAGTTCAGATTGTATGTGCAAAATGTGCTCTGACAGTAATTTCTGTAATAGCTTTGCAACTGAAGCCTACCATAGTAGGCTATTCTCTCTCTCATGTCCACCACTGTCTATTGTTATGGGTGCACCTCTTAGCAACTTAGAGCTCAACATAACATTTTATTTTTACACTGATTTGCATATTGTCTGCTCTGTTGGGTCTACATTCAGTTATGTCAGGGAGATCTCTCTCGCTCACACGGACATGTTCATTTAGCAAAGCAGAATCTAAACACGTGTGACTGTCACGCTTTTTGTGTAAAACTGTGTTTAATATGCTGTAGGTCATTGTGTAAGATACTCATAACAATAGAGAGGTGTTTGCTAAAGGACTCGAGGCTGGCTAGACTAGGCTACTAAGCATAAAATAAACTGCATAGAAGACTGTTAACAGTCAAGAGAAAACTGAGTAATGTTGTGATTCCTTAAACAGGTCTCTTGTAAGACACTAGAATACAGGTTTTGAATCCAGATGAGAAAAAAACGCTACGTCATGGAAAGAATGACGTGAGGTTTGATTAGGCGCTGAGGGAAGACTGCACTTGTGTATGTGGAGTGCAGACAGCACGGAGAATAACCATTGCACAGGCACTGAATTTACACTTTGCATTCATTGTAGGTTACTTGTACTGCATCATATGATTAATAGGGGGGTGATCTTTGAATAATGCTATAAACTGAGACGAGCAAAGAGGGGGGAGTGACGAGAAGACCATGACGTAGCCGTTTCCTTAGGCGACTCATATGCTGGCTAAGCCAATGGGGCTCTACACCACGGTCCGTGTCCATCCTCCCGACGTGCATCACACGTCCCCTGCGATGTTGTGACAGTGCAGTGGGCGGGATTTTACCTCAGATCGGGGGAGCGAGTCTAGTCTGTGCTGAGACTGAGGGGGAGCGAGAGAGAGAGAGAGAGAGAGAGAGAGAGAGAAGGGGAACTGGGGCTTTATTCAGGGAACGGAGTAAGTATTTTTTTTGGGGGGGGGTATTTCTGTCATGATGTGCTACATTTGCACACAATGCCAGCTGCTTCAAATGTTAAACATTGCACAGAACACGTAAGTGATTTTACGTGCTTATGTTCGCGTGCAAGCATCGGCGAGGGCCAGTCGTTCGTTTGGTTAGCTCGATACGGTAGCAGGCTAACGTGTTAGCTGATGTTGCATCTTGGATATACTGACAGCGGGCACTTCGTTTTCTTGTCATGGTTATCCGGCGGAGTTACCAATATCTCTCTCGGATTCGACTGTCTTTATAATTTGAATTTCCGGAGGACGCGTGTGTGGACTTGTCAATTTGTTGGAAATAGTGTCGGAAAGGTGTATTCCCCATTGCAAACAGGGGCAGGCTAATGCCGCTGGGCTAGTTCGCTAAGGTAAGCTAGCCTGGTCCTACCCGTGCTGTGAAAACGGATTTGAAGTGGTCGACCGCACGCTCCTCTGTTACTCACTTGCTCAGATGCGATGACTTGTTGTAGATGTAAGAAGGCAGAGACAATTCGCAAAGTGACCTGACAACGCTGGTTCAAGTGGCCGCTATGCAAGCAGGAATCCTGCTGAAAGAACTGTCAAATCTAACGTTAGTGCATGTCGGTGTACTCTCCTGTATAAACACGTCTCACAGCGTTCCAACGCCAGAGAGTACCGTAGTCTACATCTGGCCAAACAGGCACCATTTACTGACAGATTTTCCTCTGGGGAAATGACAAGTCGTATCCCGGTGATTAGGTAAACAACATTTCCAACGGAAACGCTGTAGAGTAAAAGTTAGGTCTATGAGCTTGTCCAGGCTGCTGATCTGTGCAGTGGCATTGCCAGGGCTCGTCGTGGATGTCTGTGCTGCCTGGTACGTCTGCGTTAAAGTAAAGTTCCATGTGTAGGGTTAAACACGGATTCATTATGTAGTTGAAAAAGGCTGTGGTTGAAAGACTTTTTGTATCTCATAAAGCCAGCTGCAATGTCCGCATTGGCGAATGACAAGCTTATCTGTTATAATAACCTAACGGGGAGCTGTCAGGTTCAGTAATGATAACTGTATCTTTAACTTTAATAAGGGCGTCATGTCACCGTTACATTCACCGTTACATGCTACAGTAAATAGAAAGCAAGTAGCATATGACTAACAAAATAAAATGGGTATCGTATTTTGCTTGACCTTGATAGACAGCCTCGCATATTTTGCTCAGTACTGTAGTGCTGCTTGCATTATTACAGCAAAGCTTCGACGTTTGAGTGGAGTCAACGATCACCTTTTGGCGTCCGGGAGGATCAGCCTTTATCCAATTTAATAACCACCCAGCTTGTTGCGGTGCCATACCATGCCTGTTTTCGTGTAACGACGTGTGGATTGTAGTTCTCCCAGTGGCATACAATGCGCAGCGATTTTAAAATATTTGCATTGTGATCTGGTGGATAATTCGTTTTTAAATGTTTTTTTTCTCTCTATCTGAGTTGTGCATACGTGATATGGTGATGCAATGCTTGCCATTTTATAAGTTATTATATGAATATTTGGATAACTGGAGTAATATCTTTCAGTATACCAGTTTATTCTGTATTTGTTATTTGACATGTTCTGATAATGCATGAGTAAGCTATATACTGCAATTTGTGGACATTTGACTTAAACAATCTAGTCTCTTCAATAGATTCAGCCTCAGTTTAATGATTCACCTAAACCATCAGTAATACAATATGCTGCTGTGTCTGAGGCCTTTGAACCCAAACGATTGCTGTCACTCAGAGTGAATGAACCAAATTGGTGCCTGACAGAAGTATCTTATTTCGCATACTGTAAATGTTTAAGCTTTAAGCAATGATAACAAAATATGTAAGTTGGGTAAACTGCTTGCAGATAAATGGCTTAATTATTAGTATTTGCAAACCTATGTGCTTGCAAATCGGCATGTCCCATTGCATGTCGTTTTCAGTTATGGTAGTCATGTGGGGACAGATTATTTCTTTATCTTGCAGGCAGGCCATCATGTAGTCTCTTTACAATTGTTCATTTCACTTTCACCTCAATCATTTAATTCGGATACATACATGCAATAATAAATGAAATGGTATCAATCAAATGGGAAAATCATATTTTTTTGGTTTATAAAATAAAACCACGACTAAGCTCCATGGAAATATTTCTGAGGCAGCTAACTTGCATTCAATGGTTCATTCATTGTGCTCTTTCTATTTGAAGCAAATAAACTGCATTTTGGCATAGGGTGCCATGAGCATGATTAAGTAATATGCAAATTAGGCTGAGATCACAGCGCAACTACCAATCAAAATGACTAGGATAATTCTGATTTGTGCTAATGAGACCGCACAGAAAGTGCACAGCAATGCTGTAAATATAATTGAAAGAGTTTGGATATCAATTTAAACTATTTTTCAGTCAGTTATTCTTTATAGTGATATTAATGGGACTCGATACACGAGTTTGTGGCTGAATAGAAACGCACCACTGTACGTGTACACCCCTAGTGTCTGACATCTTGCACCTGTTTCGCAGGACAACTGACACCATCTTTGATTGGTTTATATGTGATCACTGACATAAGCCACTGCAACAGCAATTGCAGCTTTGGACCGCTTTGGTTCAACATGTGAAGCGTTTGAGAACATCTATTTATCTGAAATACATATGGCTTTTAGGGGTCATTTTTAGACATAAGCTCTGGCCCAATTCAACCTTGACATACCTTGTTTCATATTGTAGAGGTCTGTTCTGACCAAAAAGTAATTAGTGTTTCATTTTTGAGTGTGTGCTCTCAGCTCTATTACTACACAAATTGTGCCACCACCACCAAAAATGTGTTTAAGTGTGAATATGAAGTTGATTATACTTAGCCAGGTGACTGTGTACACACACATGCATTAATGTATTTATTTATAATTTGAAACTTAAATTAACTTCATTCCTTGCATCTGTGTCAATAATGGTGGCACTCAATGTGATGCAGGTCCTTCCCACCCGGGACTCCAATCCCACGGATCACAGAGCGAACGCCTTAGCAAGGGAGGCTATAGCCCAAGGGTGATACCGTCTGTCACTACATCATGCTTAAGGTGTCAGAGAGTGAGGGTTACATAACTTATTGCACAGCGCTACCGACTGGCCACCATTACGCTACCCAAATAATATTAATATTAATAATATACAGTATCATTAAGTAGTCTGCCATCTGTTTGATGGCCAGTTTTCTTTAACTCATCCACTTTTTATTTTTACTTACTTGCATTTAAACTTACAGTTTTCACTTTTGGTGTGTATTTCCATTGCAAGTTTGTTATATAGTTTTTACAAAAGTCTTATAAAGTCTTAAATTGAACTTGTTTACCTGTAGACACCCTGGAAACAAAGTATTATTTTTAGCTATTCTGATGGTTTTGATATGGCCTATGACCATATGTTTTACAATATTCTGCTGTATTATACAACTGATATTGTGCAAAAAGATAAGCAAATACTTTGTTTTCATGAACAATTTGGTCAAAACCTGTTTAATACTACTAGGGATGTTCCTAGCGACTAATTTCCATTTGCAAGTTTATACATTTTTGGTGGCATTTATCCTTCATGGACAGCTAAATAGCCTATAGATGACAGTGTGCTGTAATTAGTAGGCCTACTACTACATGATAAATATCATTTTCTTTTAAATTTAACTACATTAGGCAAGTGAAGAAGAGGGGACACATTTCACTGTTGCCATGATACTTGATTCTTACGAGGCATTAAGTGGTGCCCCATCTGTTATGCTTTGGTGGCAAGTTCAGCTACTCACATTGAGTTTTGCATGAATAGGAAAAAAAGTTAGACTTTGAGTGAATATTTTATTATTTTTATAAAATATTCCCTTTAATAATAATAATAATTTAATAATAATAAGTTTATTTATTAAAAATTACCAAATGTTTCTGATATTCAGCTATTACATCTACTTACGCTATAATGACAATATGGATGGTTACACAAACACAATTTGTGAGGCCAGGTGTAATCTAAAATACATTATTTGGGTCTGTCCCGAATGTTACAGTATGATGAAATTGGTACTGCGGAACGGGAGCGCAGAGCAGCAGTGTTGTAGAATATGGATTGCAGCTCCCATAGTGCGTCTCTATTGAGTGACAGAACAAAGAGCCCCCAGATATTCTTATCTTCAAAGCATCAGTTTCAAAGATGGTTAATTATGTAATCGCTTCTATTGATGGACATGGAGCATGCCATCTATTAATCCCATGTGGGGGAAAATAACATTTAACCCTTATTCAATCTTTTTCGGTTCTATTTGAGACATTGTTTTCCAGAACTGAGATAAGAATAGCTATAGAGCGGAAGTGGGCTGAGGGTGACACCTCTGCTTGTGCCCTTACATACTGGCAGGGTGTCAAGTGTTTGAGAGCTATGTAGAGGTTCCCAGTCTCTGGTGTGAACTATGAGCCATCCAGCAGAAGGAGGGCTGGGTGCTTCTGCTTTGTACCCTCCACATTTACATGGCCTGACCCAGTTCAGCCGCAGCCAGTGTCGGTGGGGGAGGAGGAGGTCTGGGGAAAGCTAAAAATACCACCCCTTGCACCCGCAGCTCCATTGCAGAGGGATCCCTGAAGTCGCCATCCTTGACTTCCATCAAGTTTTTGGCACATAGAGTTCTGCAGACTGCCAAAGGGGTTCCTTAGATTGGGACATAACCAAGACATAGGCCTTGGAATTGGAAGCTCACAACTCTACCTCGTCTCCTTGAATTAATATGTCCAGTTAAAGTTGTGTTGTAGGCTTAAAAGGCCTGGACCAAGAACCGGCTCATCACAAGCCTTTTCTGGGCTGCTGTTTGAAAAGAGTTAACTTCCGCTCCTGTCATCGTTCGACCAAACCATGCCAGCTGTTGGCTTGGATATCCAATCGCAATGATTTTCCACTGTTGTGACATGTGACCTGTTCTGCAACCCGAAACTGTCATAGCACAGCAAATGTTGGCGCTTTTCTTCACTTTGGCTTTGTTGCTAGTGGTGGACACGGGGTGCTCAAAGCACAAGATGCGAGGACAAGGAAAAGGGAGAAGGCAGAGAACTCATTACTTTGGGTTGAACATATGCATTGCCTGTGCAGTGCTCAGGGCATCTGAAATATGCTTGCCATTTTAGAGGGGCAATATTGGAAAAACACATTTAATGGCTCTCGTACTGCGTGGTGCACGTTGACATGGCAAGTCATCTGGACACAGTGGAAAGTCACTTGTCTGAATTAGCTGGAAGTCGTGGAAACATGTTTTTATTGTTAGGCGGACTCTAAGTGACTGAATAACCGTAGAAGTCTACAGCCTGTCTCGGCGTGTGCCATCTAAATGTAGCGTGCGTTACATTTATGTGTCAGTGAAAGGCAGTTGGTCTTTTCCACACATCGGATAACTGTAAGAAAGTGCCACGTGAAATATCTTGGAGACCTCAGAATGCATTAAAGACTTAACCCTTAACTTGTGACCAGAACAAGAGGTATTTCCCCATCTAAAAGGGTGGTTTCTTCTGCCACCGCAGAAATGCATCCACCCCTACAATTATGCAGTGTAATAAATGAATAATAAATCCTGTCCCCTTTTCCATGGCAGATGGCTTCAAATAGAATTTCAACATGTGACAGAATGGTTTCCAAGAATCTCAATGGAATAAGCTGCAAGCACTCATTTGTGTAGCCAGGAGTATTATAAAGACACAATTTTACCATGTTACATTTGTATCCCAGTTACAAGTTGTCTGACACATTTAGATTCTGGGCTGTTGTTTTTATGGCAGTGTGTTTAAATGAATGGTGCTTCCTGCAGATTGTTTAGTTAATTGTGTTCTAGTAATGGCACCAATGTAGGCAGTGAGTACAACTGACATACCAGTAAGTTATCACACTTTCTATTTTGAGCAAATGCACATAGCCTTAAATGTAATGCTACAGTTCCCCTTTCTAAGAAAATCATCCTATTAACATGTTTTCAATTGTTGTGCTGTTTGCCTACACTTTGGAATGAATCAGTCTTATTGTGTTAGACTGATTAAAGCTGAATGAACAGAGGCCTCTTATTGGAACGGACTCACCCATGTAAAGCGCTGTGGATCTCTCTGATGCCACATATAGTCTTAATTAGATTAAACGGCAGGCTTTTCCTGAGGTAATCAGTCATATAGCCTCAGCTTGCCACAGAACACTGCTGGTGGAACCGTACAGACCCAGGTGGTTTTTCAGTGTCAATGCATTGCTGGTTGTTTAATGTCAGTGATTTGATAACAGATGTTTGGAGACTGGCCCTCCGAATATAGAGCTGTGTGGGTCAGATATAGTTTGTACCGTTTGCTCAGCATCCGAAATAACTTTTCAAGGACATTGTTGCTGAATGTTTGCTAAGTAAAACAAATTCTACACATACACAATAATGCATTATATTCAAAGAAGTGTTTAGGGCATTTGCATCAAGGTCATTTACATATTGACCACACAGTGTATTATTTCAGTCTGGTCCACCTGTTCCTAAGCCAAATCCTTAGTAAACGGTCAATGTGCCACCGGGCTTTGCAAATAAGTGGCGTCAATTTACACTTTGTGAGGCAAAGCAAATCATGCTGAGGTCTGAACCTTGGCCAGTGACCTGCTGCTCCTCTTCTGTGTTTTTAGGAAGGTACATGCCTACAGCCAGTAACCTGCCAGGGCCTGCCTGCCCATCATGTACAATCTTACCACTTGTGCCAGTATTCACCTTGGTAATGTGTGCGCATCTTAAATAATGCCTTGTCTGTGATTTTTCTGTTCCTCTCTTAAGATTCTCCTGTGTGGTTTTCCTGGCTCTGTGGGTGATCCTCAGTCAACATGAGAGAGTAGGAACTCAGGTCTCCGAGGGAAATGGCTTTTTTTGATCTACCCCAGTCCCGCTACCTGGTCTCTATTGGCTCCAGCTCCCTCTGAAGGGCCCGCCCGCCGTTTATGGGAACTACCGACGCATTCGCTCCCTCGCGGATATAAGCATTGCCGGGACGCAGTTTCTCCCCAACCGCCTCCTCCCTCCACGCACCACGTTCAGCCAAGACATCGGTGCCGCGCACTAAGAGCAGCGAGGTGCAGACGAAATGGCCAACAACTCGTACAGCGGCGTGAAGAACTCAATGGAGGCCAACCACGATGGAGACTTTGGCTGCTCGCTCAAAGACCTGCAGTCGCTCATGGAACTGCGGGGCCCCGAGGCAATAAGCAAAATTGGGGAGTTGTACGGGGACGTTCAAGCTCTCTGCAACCGGTTGAAAACATCGCCTGTAGATGGTAGAGTACAGCCGCCCCAACATTCAGCATGAGCACCGTTTTGTTTACCTTTTCCTGGGCAGATTAAATGCAGCATGTTTGGCTTCTCCTACTATCGTAGTGTTTTTCCGTTTTCATCGGAATGCAAACATTGTGCACACACAGTTCAGGAGTGAAGTGTCATCAGTCTACCTTTTGACGTCACTTCCTTGGTAAATAGGTGGCCAAGCTGGCACCGACACAAGCCAGTCCTCTATTTCATGACATTTGGCCCCCCACTCCCTCTTCACCTCTCTTTTGATATATAGAAAAAACTTCTAGATTACCTTAGTTTGCTGAATATTATCTGCACCGTTTAACCGCATTACAGTATTTTATGGAATAAAGAAAGTGTATTAACTGCGGTTTATTCAACATTACATCATCGTTCTTTACCAGCACTGCCAAGTTATTTTCCCAAAGGCGGTAGCGAAGTCCTTATAAGGCATATGGGGTTGTCGCACCGGCTATATCTGCTAGCTAGATAAAAACCTGAGTAATTAATCTAGTTTTCTATAGTGTTAGAAACATATAAAATACAATCATGTTCAGATAATCTCATAATTAAACTAATATTGTTCTCTTGAAATGGTTTGTGTTGTATACACTTTTTTAAATTATTTTTTTTATTTAGATTGATAATTGGGTACTTACAACTAGTTGTGTGTAAACCGGGCTTAGTTGCAGTCATTTTTGCAGCCCTTTTTAAGGGCATGCAGAGAAAAGATAAAAAACATAGTCCATGTGATTACTTTTCATGTTTTTTATATTTCCCATAGTGGCAGCAGAAAAAAAACTAAAAGCTGGCTGATAAATGCTATCAGTATTACCTGCTTGTCCTTCATCCTGTACTGCATGAATCCATTTTCCATCTTGTTTTATCAATACCATAGCTGCCATGATATTTTGCAATGGTAGCAGTATAGCATACCATCAAATGCAGTGGCTAAAGTCAGTTAGACAACAACGTCATGCATGGGAGATCAGACACATCTAGACATTCTAGCTGATATGCACACTCACCACCTACTGGACAAGGGTGTGAATTACTTATATTTACAGTTGATCGCCCTCAGTGTTGTAATTTGTCAAGATGACGGATGAGCGGCCTTCAAATGGCCCCATCATTGATAACATGACGTGGGCTGAAGATAGCCCCGCTGCCTGCCTGGGCGTAGGCTGAAGGCAGGTCACGTGCGCGTTAGCAGTGACTACGACACTGGGAACGGTGTGGGCACTCCTCAGTGGTAGGGTCCTGCCACCAAAGCACCTTCCAGTGCACCGCGGAAACAGGGTTAAGAGCACGGAACCAATCACCTCTTGAATCCCAGGTGTTAGCCCATTTTTATATAGAGCTACAGTCAGGGTTGGGAAGTAACTGATTTTGAAAAAACGTACTGTAATCTATTACAGTTACCAGCTACAACAGTGGAATACAGTTTTTTTATTTTATTAATGTGATTTACTTCTAGGACTAATGTAAAATTTAAAATGTAAATTTGCAGAAGACAAATGCATAAATAAATCTGCTGTTCTATTAACCTTTCAATAATGTCAATCAATAATTGAAATGAAGTCCTACTTATATCTGATCCCCTGAGCAACATAAACGGTCACAAAAATGGACTTGTTGCCGCCAACACAATAAATGGCTTTGGATGGCATATCAAAGAACAATGTTTAGGCGTGAACGTAGTTATCTGAAAGTAATCGGATTATGTTACTAAATTTGAGTAATCCAAACATTACGTTACTGAGTATGGTAATTAGTAATTGTTAACGGATTACATTTGCAAAGTAACCTACCCAACCCTGACTAGTTTATGTTGGTATATTGATGCAGATATTAGGCTACCTTGCCAAGTTCAGAACCTCATTTCACACCAAACCGCCTAGAACATGGCCATGACTATGAGGTGGATGGCCATGTTCTAGGCAGTTCGGTCTCTTCTTACCATGTACACCTTTTTTCCTTCTAATGTTCCCCATCTTTCTCTTAACTGCCTAATCACTGGCGTGACCTTAACTGAACCCGGGGGGTGGATTTTCACTTTTATCTCAGATTAAAACGGCACAACATATCCAGTGTGGAAGCAACCATTCTGTTTGCACACTGTCTCGGGTAAAGGCGGTTGCCTGGGGATTGTCAAACACATTTTTTAGCAAGACTCGTTCTTCGTTTGACTGCATACCTTTTTGCCACTGTTTTGTTGCCGTCTTCTGTATTGCATGAATTATTGCTTGTTGTCTCTGCTATTGGGACAACACTGTCCAGGGCTTTGAGTGGCCGGGAAGGTTAGAAAAGCGCTATATAAATGCAGTCCGTTTACCATACACCATTGGCTTAGTTGGAGACATTTGTGAATAAAGATGTTTACTGTTGGGAGAGGGATGGTTGTGACTAAACATGCTCAGTGTACATGAAATGGCCTCTCGTGCGTGGAGAATTAGCTTGGACGTCTCTGATTAGACGGTGTACGTTGGAAGGCTTTACACTCAGACCTGCGAAGTTTAATCAGTGAGCCTGTTAGTGTTTTGCAAAACAAATGGACTGTATGTAAATGTCAGCAATCGTAACAATAATTTGACTACGGAGTAGTAAGTCAAAAGCAGCTGTCTGGAGCTCATGTCATGCTCACAGTTGTTGGCAAATATAATTGAGCATGTCTACATTTGTTTGCCCGCCTCCTTCCCAGAGAGTGCCATTCTATTTTGCCTGTAGACACCAGTTTCGTCAAGTGGCTCATTTGTCATTGGCCTGCAACATTAACGTGTAACTGCACCCCAGCTCTTAGCATGACTGCACCCATTGCACAACATTGGAAAATGCTAAAACCTAGTCAAGTAGTCAAGGAGCTGGGGGGGAGGGGGGGTTTACAGGGGGGCACCCCATTATGGTTAACATTTGAATTTGATGAGGTATGAGCGGACGGAGTGTACTGTTGGAAACCAGCCAAGTCCAGGGAGTTTTATCGAATATGACATGAAGAGCTATATTGTCAATATTCACACATGTATGTGTCACAGTTTAGTCATACTGTATGTTCTAGTTTACAGCTCAAAAAACACAATTTAGGGTGCCATTACACTTTAAGCTGTCATTTAAGATTACTGGAGATAGACCATTGAAAATGGATGCCTAATTAGTTGGTTATTTCTCTAACCCCTAATCTTTTGCTAACTCTAAACCATTGCCAATATTTTGACAATGTAACTACTGCTGTAGCTGTGTGTTGATATAATTATAATTTTAATACTTAAGATTTAAAGCTGGTATGGGTAGGATTTGAGAGTTGCTACTATGGCTAACTAAAAAGGAATGATATATTTAGAAAATAAACCCTAAAATGCACCCGCTCCTCCTCCTTCCACCCTCTGGATCCCGTTGATCTGTCCGTTTACAAACCTGTTGTAGATTGACACTCAGGCAAAGTAGATTTGCCAGGTAAATCGGCGAAAAGAGGCCCTGATTTGTCAGAAACGGGACTTAATGTGTGCCGGAGCACGCTCCCCAACCTCTCAGATTGAGACCGGCACCTGTTTGTTTGGATCCAGAACCTTGTTTGTTACTGTTAAAAATGATAGGGTTTTAATAGTTTTTCTTTTGACATTGTTTTATTTCCATACAAGTTACTTGTAAATCACCTGTGGGCATTTCAAATCACCCGACTCTCCTAAAAGGCAAATATACTGCCGAGTCCCAGAAGCCATGCGCCTCATTTTAAGGTAACCATGGGAACAGAACAGCAAGCAAACAATGTGAACCAGATATACCTCGCCTATCTTACTTATTAGCCTAGGCCCTAGGCAGGGGGGCAGGGTCTGACTCTAGGCTAGAAGCAGCTGTGTCGTATGGTGACGGTTGGTACTGCAGCCAGAATTACCAGCTGCAATACACACCCCATACATAAATGTATGATTTACTGCTCCGATGATTATTTTTTAAAGTGCCACACTTGTTGCGTCATATTCTTTTGGTGCTTTTGAACATACTTCCTTATAACAGCGTCAATAAATCCAGTTTGGGCGATTATTTTTCATGACGTAATAATTGTCCTATGCTTGTGCCTGCTTTTGCTCGTGCCTCTTTCATGCATGAGCAACAGCAGACATATTAGCGAGAACAAAATTGATTATACTTTTAGTGTATGCTGAATATTGAACAAAACATGCCTAGAATTATAACGGTACAGTCTAAAACAAAAGCATGCACAAGGCTTGTGTTCTGGAACTCCAGTGTTGTAACATCATTTTCTGTTTGTACAGCGCATGCGGCAAAAGAGATACTTTAACGATATAAGTTTATGATAAAGTTATATATTTCATCTCAGAGGTGGGCGTGTTATCGATTTGTGCACACAAGCGGCAAAGCTCTTGGGACTGCGTCCGTTCGCCGTTAACTGTATCGCCATCCAAACCGCCCGCCTTAGCTGCCTAGCTCGCCTGCTTTACATTGAAAATGTATTGAGCGCTCAGGTGCCGCTTCCCGTGTGAAAAGCTTTTTATGCATCTACAGGACTGTGTTTGTCATTTGGTTGCATAATTATTAAATGTAAACTAAATAAATGATGCTTTGTGATGAGATTTATTTAGTTTGGCTTATTATAACAGCCATTATGGCGTCTAAGCACTGTTTTTCCTTTTTTTTTTTTCTCCTCTGAAATCCACCGCCCACCTCCACGACTCGCCGGAGCAGCATCCTCTCTGTGCTCTGGGACCTCCTGGTTTACAAATTAGGCACTGACTTTTATAGAGAAGAGCAGATATTCTCAGAGCCTTTTACTCATTGATAGCCGACAGATGTCTATGACAATTTGTAAAAAGATGTTTGTTTTATAGCTCCAAATGTTTGCCTACATCTCCATTAGGGCCACTGTGTACTTCTGTTAAAGTTCAGCTCAACAGCTGTAGGTGAACTGTCCCAACCCATGTGGAGCTGGCACTTTAGGTTGATGTAGGCCTATGTGTTGTTTTCTATGGAGATAATAACTTCTTAAACCCTAATTTTCCATGCCAAAACAGAAACAGCAAGTTAACATTGAGAACTACTGACAAAGAATTCAATGCCAATGTTCTATTGTAAAGTTACATTTTCTTTTCTACAAATCGAAACTTGAAATCTCTGACTTAGTTCTATAGTCTCTGACTACTGTGCAGTGTGTATTGTTGCAAAGGCTGACTCGTGAAAAAACCCACCATTCATTCTTCTTCCATCATCACCTACAATTAGACTGTCACACATGCATTTTTAAGGCGCCTCTCATATGGAGCGTGCTTTGTTTCGGATGCATACTGAATGCAGTAGTAGGTTTAATAAAGTTGCACATATCACTTTATTCTTTGTTTGGGTTTTACTATCTTTTCCACATAAACTACAGTTCATTAGTATACCCACACTTGTAGCGCACGCACAATGTATGGCACACTACAGCCACATGTGCCAGGGTAGCTCTCGTTGCTGAAGCGGCTTTTACATTACATTTACATTGGACCAAATATGTCAAACAAAGCTGTTTCCTCCTTTTTTGTACACTGTTGCTTTACTGCATAGTCTCCCATGCTGCAATTCTGTTATTCCTGCATGCTGTACTGAGTAACTTATAAAAAAGGCAAGGCACCTCAGTGTCAGTGGTACTGTATTTACTGGCTTCTTCACACATTTTCTCTCCGCCATATATTCTCTCTTCATTGCTCTTTCGGTTTAGTCAAATATTTGGGTTTAAGCCTATTGATCCAATCAATGGTGGGTTGAGACTCTTCCGCAGTTGGACTGCAATTTACAAAGCTGATGGGCTTTCAGCAGCAGTCACCCTAGCTATTACACCCCTTCATTCGATAGGAAGGATCAGACTGTTAAATGATAGTTTTCTCCTTGTAATTTACGAGGCTGGCTTGGTTTGGCATCATGTCTAAATGCAAAATGATAAGGTGCATAGGGCGTTTGCTTGTGAGCAGAGACAACAGATGGCCCGGCCCTGCTTGTGGCCAAGACCCATGTGTCGCTGGCACTATGGGTGGATGTACCTGTTGTTGTAATCTGTACATTTTAAAGCTGTGTGCTGAAGGAGAACATGCCTTCTGAGCATCGGAAGGGTTGCCCATGACACTGCATGTTTGTAATCTCAGCACTGTTTTGACATTGATCAACCTCCCTAAATAAGTCATGGTGGTGGTTATTTTGGAAGGGTGTGGCTGTTGATAGGGTAGCAGCTTTAATATAATATTTTATATACAAGTGGGAATGATGAGAATGTCCTCTGTGCAGAGTACCTTCACATTTCACGGCCAATAATAGCCTGTGTGCATACGGTAGGTGGTGACCAGGGGAAGTTGTATGACATTTCACTATGACCAAACCCAGCGTGTGACGGCTTACCTTGACCCCCACTGCTAGTGGACTTGGACAGTGTTGCCATTGGTCAGCTGGGAACAAATTGTCCAAATGAAACAAGTTAATGATTAACCACATTCGCTCCAGACATACTCCCAATCTTCAAATAATGTGAAAGGCCAGGTCCCACCTATACTGGTGTGTGTGTGTGTGTGTGTGTGTGTGTGTGAACGGCAGGAGGCTGTGTTTGACGCCCTCCGTCAATTATTTTTATCGCACGAAGGGAAAATGTGGTGGAAAATTGAATCCGGTATTAGCTGTCAGCGTGTTTTCATTAGAAGTGTGGCGAATCAAAGCAGACGGTGACAGACAGCCACGGAGAGAGCCACGCGGCGTAGAAGAGCTGCGCCGGTTAGTCACGATCTGCACCCTGCCTAAGCCCAAGCCCAGTTTGGCTGGGGGTGCTCATTCTCAAGGCCACTTATCCACCTAATGTTTAGAGGAATCGGTACGTTTGGGAAAAAGAGCGTGAGCTTTGACGTTCAATGGGTCATAGCACGCACGTCACGCCTGCTGAGCTGAACATGTTGTTGTTTGAGGAATGTGGTGAAGTCACGTGCCCGAGGGGGGAAATGCAATTGCGCTTTCTTCCTCGCGTTGACTTAATTATGATGAAGTGCAGCGTTAACTGAAGGCAGCGCTCGGCAGGGACTGTGCTCTTTAAGGCGAATTGCGTTTGTGGCAGCAGGGTGCTATCCTGCAACGCACTGCAGTTATTTTTGGTTGCGTTTCATCCACTAATGAATATTGTTTTTATTTAATTGCAGTGATAAATGTTTACCTAGAGAGAACATCGTATAATTGCCAAAACTGTATTAATTTAACATGGCACTACGGGGGAAAAAGATTGTTTAATGTAGTGTAAATAGTTGAGTTCATGATAATGTTATACTTCATGATATACTTTCAAAAGTCTTTTTGCTGCCAAAAGATGCTTTTGTAGAATATGAACAAAAACCCTGTTGTGATGCTTGCAGTGCGATGCCCTATTAGACTCGAGGTGTTTGAATGCAACAGAACAGACTCAAGAATAGCATGCAAAAACAGGTTAAAAGCACTATGACAAAACTGCCAGGAGACAACCAGGTACCAGAAATAACTGAAATGTATCTCTTTTCTCATGTCTACTATTAAAATAATGCATTCTGACGCATTGCACTGAAAATATGACCATCTCCAAGATGGACAGCAGCAACACTATGAGTTGTTACATTTGACCCCATCTCCACCTCCATCTCCTTTATGATAAATTATATCTATTTAGTTTTATTGTATCAGTCCTTTCCTTGCATGGTTCTTCACAAAACCAGTGCAGTTCAACTATTGATCTCTGCAGGCTAGCGAAGGGTGTGCCAATGGCAAATAAGTGTGAACACAGCATGGTGTGCCAAAAGCATCTAAAAAGCCATTGGCTACATAATTAGGCATTTAGTGAACACCGCTGGTTCAATGGAATGTTGCTAATAGCCATTGGCAAATGTCAAGGGACAAGGTTCATTTCACGGCAACCATATTCATTGTTTACAACACTTCATTCGTTGGGAGTGCAAGATCAAACTTGCCTTGGAAAGCCATATAAATCTTCCCTTGCGATTTGCACATCAACACTCAAACAACTCTCAATTCAAAACCGTTTATAATGTATGCTGATTAATACTTGTGTGATTGGTTGAAGGCCGCTAATGATTTGGAATGGTGGGTTTCCAGGCTGATTTTGTAATGGTTGCTTATTAGACTAAGGTCAATGTAAGAGTGATTATAAATGAGTATACCATATACTGTACACCTCTGGCATCACAATCAATATAGACATTACAGCAATGGCTCTTCTCGACGTGCGAACAAGTTCTTCACTAGTGGGGTGGTTTTGGTTGCTTTTCAAGTGACCGTCGAGGTTTGTTGTGTTGCTGGTGTTTTAGTTGGACTAAATGATTCAGTCTAAGGTCCAAACATGTATCCATATGGAATAGCCACACTTACCAGCTGGTGAGTTGACTGTCTGCATTCCCTCTTTGGGCTGCAGGCGCCATGTTCTGCCAGGTGTTTGTGTATTAAAGATAATAATTTCTATGCTTTCAATCACTATAAATCACTTAGAGTCGATGCATCGATATGTTTCGGTTTAGTAGACTTGGCCCCACTTATGGAAATAATGATGTCTCATTTTACGTTGTCCCACTTTGCCAAGTGTTGAAAGACGTGTGGCCGTGGTGGGTACTGTGATGTCCGTGGCATGGCTCCTGTGTGATGGTTTGATTTGGTTAGGCAGCAAGCACTTCAGAAATGTATTGGCTACAGTGTTTCGTAGAAGGCAAGGGGGCGTTGGGGCATGAACCGGCACTAAGCCTTGTATCGTTAGTTCAGTCCAAAAAAGTCCAAACTCAAAAAGTCAGCGTGTTGTTTTTCTTAATTTTGTCTTTGTGCCCAAATACAAAAAAGCAATGGAAGATTGAGAGATGACTATTATAGACCCTTTTGTGGTCATCTGATTATTTATGTGTGTGTTTGTGTTTACTTGGGCACCAAGTAACAAAATGTAAATGAATGATGAAATAATTCTTTTTTTTTTTTCCTTCCAATTACATTGAATTTGGAATGAACAAATCATACACGGACTTGTGTTCAGTCTAATTGGCTGATGATGCATGTCATGATGTAATATATTCCGGCGACAGAACATAGAGAGAGAATGCACAGCAGAGTGGTTTCTCCAGGCTCTGCATATGCGCACGTGCGCACACACACTCTGGGCCTCTTCACACTTTATCTTATTAGGATGATGCGTATCTCTTCCAGCCCTTGGGACCTCCACTCTTCATTAGTCTCTGTCCCCTGCAACACTCCCTAGTCTCTCACCCTCACTGTGGGGGGGGGGGGGGGGGGGGGGGGGGGGGGGGGGGGGGGGGGGGGGGGGGGGGGGGGGGGGGGGGGGGGGG
>JAODUK010020577.1:0-23943 GCA_027564635.1 Typhlichthys eigenmanni
GTTAGAATCCTGATAACGAGCCATTCATTTGAATCAGCTGTGTTGGAGCAGGAAGACATCTAAAACATGCAGGGCAGTGTTCCCCGAGGACCAGGGTTGGGAAACACTGCTCTAGATTACTAGATTTTTTTTGTACACTAACACGTCATTTAATATCTCTTTGGGGACTACATTACTAGATTTCTTTGTACACCAACACGTCATTTAATATCTCTTTGGGGACTACATACACTTATGTAGCAATGCGTTGTTGTACAAGGTGAGTTAAGTGGCGCATGAGTGAGATGAATCCAAACTGGTAGCGAGAGTCTGCCCCCTTGGGTTCTCACCCCACCGCTGTGTGCCAAGGCGAGGGATGGGGAGGTTGGCGTGGAGATCTGGAGCGTGATGTGCTATCCCATTAGCAGTCTGCATAGTTTCTGGCCCGGAATGCACCTGGCGTGGCCGGGAGGGCCGGGACTGTTTGCACACATCTAGAGCTCCAGGTGGCCAACCAGCCAGCCTCCCATCCCAGGCACACAGACCAGGGCAGCAGAGCAGCCGACCATTAAGGTGTCTGGGTCTGTAAAGGTCTGTATCACTGTGTTTGTATCAGAGGGTCTGTGATTAGGACCTGTATTAAGGGTCTGTGATGAGAGCATGTATTAAGGGTCTGTGATTAGGACCTGTATTGAGGGTCTGTGATTAGGACCTGTATTAAGGGTCTATATTGAAGGTCTGTAGCCCCCTCCCTGCTGTGCACATGGGTCCCCCTGGCAACCGGCACAGGGTTGGGGGAGGGGGGAGGGGGGAGGGGAGGCAGCTGGAGAACAGAGGGATGCTGGGAGGGGCACAGCTGGCAGCCAGCATGTTCTCCCCCGCCCCCCCCCAACACAACACGCATGAGAAGGAACACGGGCGCTCGCTTGTGTGTGTGTGTTCCCCACGCCCACACGCACACACAAATGCAATTGGATAATGACGCACGTTAGTTACATCTAACTGCTGTGTAGGGGGAGCTGTGTGGGGGGGGGTGGTGTACAGCCATGTTGTCCTCCTCACCCCATCACTGCTCCTATGAGAGTCCCAGCTAGCAGTCCTCTCAGGCCCAGGTTGAGTCTGAACAGGCCGCCCGTCACAGCTGCACACACACACACACACACACACACAAAACAGCTTTTGTTTAATTTTCTTCGGGTAGCAGGGAACTCCAGCATATTACCAACCAACAAAAAATGTTCTAAAGCCAAATGAAGTTGCTGTAGCAATAATAATATTAATACTAATAATAATAACAAAAAATGAATACATAATATTACCTCCAGCTGTAACATAGTGGCTGAGGGCGTTCTTGTCCCTGTACACAGACATGCCTGTGCTCACAGAGCTGGACACATGGAAGGACAGGCGAGAGATCAGACACAAGGCACGTTATTCCAGGTTTAAAAACAATTCAACATTTGACGTCACCATAGACTGTATGTATAAATGGACAGACCCTCTGTGACATCACCATAGACTGTATGTATAAATGGACAGACCCTCTGTGACGTCACCATAGACTGTATGTATAAATGGACCCTCTGTGACGTCACCATAGACTGTGTATATATAAATGGACCCTCTGTGACGTCACCATAGACTGTGTATATATAAATGGACAAACCCACGTTTCAGAATTCTCCCATAGCTCCATTCAAAATGATCCACCTTATTCCTGAACGGAGAGATTTCCCATGATTCCTAGCGCATTAAGAACGGTTCCTGTTCATCGTTTCCGGGTAGCAACTATTAGCTTATATTAGCAGCGGTACAGTACACTGATTTAACAGGTGTTTGTTTTTTTTGCGATATTTTCTTTAACAAGCAGTTTGCATTTGTTAACTATCGAACCACGGCACAGAATGGTTACCATGGCTGCGTATATACAGCAGGTCCTCTCAGGAATGAGGTGGATGGATACGAGCGGCATGTCTGATGTGGCCCAGGCCAGCCCCGTGTAAACAACAACAACAACAGCAACAGCGTCTCACTTGAACAGCGTGACGAAGGCGGCCACCCTCCAGCTCCACCTCCAGCCGTAACGGATGAAGCCCCGGATGGCGGCGTTGTGCGCCGACCGCTGCAGACGGGAGCAGACCGTTACCACGGCAAACGTCACTTTCGCGAGGTCATTTCCTGAAAACTATCTCTCTATCTATCTAGCTTAGAAACTATTATAGAAATTGCTTCCTTTTTTTGTTGTTGCCATAATTGTCGCTACAGTTTATACATTTCTTTGATGTATTCTGACTATATTTACCTATGACCTTCCGTCTGAGAGTCCAACACCAACTCGGGGGTTCTCAAACCTTTCAGCTCACGACCCCCAAAACAACAGTGCCAGAGGTGCGACCCCAGAGGTGGCAGAAGCAGAACAGCCGTGATATTATTTGACTGTATTTACAGGCTACTAGCAGAATACATCAAAGTCATTGTTAAACTGTACTACGAGCACTTGTGGCTAAAATATGCCATTTCTAATCATTTTAAAAGGTCATTTAATTTCTGAAAATCACCTAGTAACTCTGGGAATAAAGAATATAACTCAATAATCAATTCATGTTTTTTTTGTAAATGTTCAGAAAATGATGTGAGTATTGCAATAATATACTACACACACACACACGCACACACACACACACACCAACCCACCACGGCATCAACCCGGCTGGTGTAGATCTCGGCCTGACTGATCTTGATGTATTGCTCCCGGGCGTGCCGTGCCGCCGGCAGGCCCCCGTAGACCAGGCCGGCTAGCGCCGCGGCTAGCCCGCTCTTCACCACGCTGGACAGCTCCTCCGGGTAGCGCTGAGACTCACTGTAGGGAGACGGGACATAGAGACGTTTATAGGAAGAAGCCCCACGCCTTTAGTGTAGTAAACTATAAGTAGAGACGTTTATAGGAAGAAGCCCCACACCTTTAGTGTAGTAAACTATACATAGAGACGTTTATAGGAAGAAGCCCCACACCTTTAGTGTAGTAAACTATACGTAGAGACGTTTATAGGAAGAAGCCCCACGCCTTTAGTGTAGTAAACTATACGTAGAGACGTTTATAGCAAAGAAGCCCAGTCCACCTTTACAGACTTCTAAATCCAGTAAATTCTGGAGAAAAAACTAAAACAACAACAAATCTTCCTTCCGTGTCATAAGAGCTCTATAGGGGGCAGTAGAGAGGAGTGCGTGACATGCTCTTTTCATGCTATGTTAGTTACATTTTTAAGGGTGGTGGAAGACAGAAGTTTTAAAAGTATAGTCATTCTGGAGAAATGTGTATTATCTTAGAAATTATCTTAAAACCGCCGACTATACCATTAAATATAGGATGTTTGACACAAAATAATATAGATAATATATATGATAAAGCATATATAATATTTCATATAGCATGAGAGCTTGCAAAACAGAAAATAAACTACAACTATAATTGATGATTATCACCAATGCAAACAAACAAACACACAAACTGACTGACTCCTTGTCAAAGAGATCCTTGATCCGAGCCCATCCGGTGTCCGGGAATTCCGGCTTGCCCAGTCTCCTTGGCATGTCACTGGGCAAAGGGCGAGGCGAGGGTGTGCAGGAGGAGGAGGAGGAGGCAGGCATCTGAGAGTCAGCTGCGTGCACCAGGGGCAGATGGAGCCACGAGGAGGAGGTCTGGAGGAGGCCCTGGAGGAGGACCCGGGAGGATGACGTGACCCGGGGGGCTGAATCTGGCTGCGGCGTGCGGGGGTGCGTGCTCAATCCGGGCTTATGCAGTTCCATCACACTTCACTGGGCTGTTGCTGAGGTGGGGGGGGCAGGCAGGGAGGGAGGGGCTCAACATGGCTGTGGTGGCTACTGATGTTGCTACGCCAATACCCTCTCAAATAAGTAGCCCTACAGGCACATTAAGCAGAAAACACCATTCAATTCAACAGCTGTTAAATAAATGGCACTGATGTTATCTTAGAGCACACATTAGCAAAACGTTTGCCTACATCGGTTACAAGAGCATACTATCAGCAATTGTACTTGAGGCCTTTTCGCAGTTTTGCCCGACACATACTCCTAGCTATAGGCTGGTAGGATAACGTTTAAGATTTGTTTTATTTGTTTGCAATGAGCCACTTGTTAATCATTGGATTATTTTCTTGTACTTTTTAGGGGTGTCGTTTCTGCGTCTTGCCTGGTATGTTGTCCATGTTTTATATTTAACCTGGCTGCAACAACATTTTCCCCGAGTGGGGTAATACATGTGATTTTTACTTTAAAAAAATAATGTGTACCATTATTACCGTATTAACTAAGATGGTTTGCTAACAAATAATACCTCTCTCTTATAATACTCACACCACCACCATTCAATAAGAAAGCATGTTTGACATAAAGACAACCAAAAACAACGACCGCTGTTAACGTCAAATTAATCCAAGCATGCCAGTAAAAGAAGATACAAAACAGGGAAATTATTATATTTGTAATAGTTGTCTCTATTACCGTACTTAACATTATTTATAGCTTTGTTTAAAACGTCTTACCAGAAGGGATCGGGTAAATATATTCTATCGACGAGTTGTCCCCGTAGCGCAGATGGACATTGTTGTCTATCAGTAGGAAAATATGGTTATTATATTTATTTATAATGTATGCCCTTCTCTTTATGACATTCTACCATCTACCGGCATGGTAACATTTGACCCCAGGACGCATTTATCGCCTCAACAAAACAAAAAAAGAAAAGAAATATAGCGCTTCTTAGTGGTGGAAGTCGGGCATTACGTTATAAAATAATTGTATGCAGCACATAACTAGTGATAATAATCGACGAATGTGACTTCATGTATAATGTAGATGTGCTTTTTTTTTCTTTTTAATTCTCGGATATATAAATATATTTCTCACACTATGGTAAAATAAATTATTTCACTGAACATGACTGTTTATAACCCAACAGTTTAATTATATGAAATATCAGAGAAAATATTACATCCAGGTAGTCAGTTATTCCTTTAGTCAAATTAATCAAACAATGTAATATATTTCTACCACACATATGATAAAAAAAAAAAAAAAAAAAAAAAACACACAGTAGAAATAGAATACTATAACATATTCTACATGTCTTTAAAAGGACCTGACACTCCGATTCCAAAATACTAATTCTGTTCAAAATACAAAACTGAGAAAACAAAGTAATTATTGAGTCATTATTGCATTTTTTTTTGTGGCACATACAACACAATTATACAGTAGCAGACGGTCATCGTTTAGTGTTTCATAGATTAACATTGTTACTGTGTCACATTTCATTCAGTGAAATACAAGATGAGCTAAAGATTGACAATTTGGTCACTAGAGGCAAGTGTAGAAGCACAAACGTGTATGTTAACATGACTTGGAACCAGGCACATAAGTCCTGCCAGTGTTTCAGATGTATCTACAGTAGATTAGAGTTCTAATGATGATAGTGAAAAATATGGATTTGTAATTTAGCTCAGTATTACAGTACATTAACGATAGTGGATACTGTAGTGTAAATACAGTTATTTAGACAAGCATGACTAGCCGTATAAGCAAACTGTCTCAGAGAATCCACAGCTAAGAGAGGCAGTGCTCTGCTGATAAAAAAGGCTTTTATAAAATGGTCTTCAACCTATCTTTGAGGAAATTAAGTTGGAGATGCAATGTGTCCTGGATGTATGTAATGCAATTCCTTACATCAGATATCGTATAAAGCAATAATCAGCACTGAACAATATTCTGCTCCCAAAATATTGAAAGGTTTGTGTTGTGTGTTTGGAAACAATACTTTCATTAGCTGTTCAGAAAAGTAAAGTAACCGGAAGAGATACTATTATAGGTTATTGCTTATATTGGTTTATATAAAATAAATATATAAAGAAAGCATTGTAGTGTGATTTTACATGGCTAAACAAATATCCTGCTAATGTGTATCATTTACATTGACTAAACGCTCCTGCGTTGAAATCCAATACAGCTCCCTTTGTGCCTTTAAGCACCCCTGGTTACAGTTCGGTCTTACTGGGTCTGTGGATAATTTGGCTGTACTTGGCATTTCTTTTCGGTTTGTACTTCAGCAGGTGGCTGAACTCGGTGAGGAGTCTCTCCCAGTAACAGGATACATCCTGCATGTGCAAATGATCCAGTATGTACTGCTGCCCCCTGTTGGAGAGGAAAGAGAAGACGATGAGAAGGTTATGGAAGAACAACCTGCGCAGGCCTCCCAATGCCTACACTGAGAAACGCATTTAGTATTACAATAATGAGTATTAGAAAAAGTCTGTTCAAGGCCTTTACCTTAGAGCCACCTCATGTGCGACGGCATCGTTTTCCTTCACAAACTCAAGCAGATCTCTAAAAAAACCACAACGTGTAGAGTGACATTAGCACCTATAACACACATACTCTACACAAAGACGAGAGCGCTTAACACCAGTGTTTAATAATCAATATAAATGTGTCAGTATCGTTAACGACGGCCAAGCTACCTGACATCAGACAGGTCCTGCTTGACCGGTATGTAGTGGACCCAGGGCTTCAGCTGGACGTAGAAGAACTCCTGCCACTCCTCCCCCACGTGGAAGACCAGAGATCCGCAGAGGAAGAGGTGCTTCAGGCGGAAACTTGCCGCCACGCCGCGGAAGTTGAACAGGTATCTGGTCAGGACACATTAAGTGTTTTACATCGGCGTGTTGAGGCAGATCTTGGATGCAGTGCTTGAATCCCGCACTGTACTTGCGTTTAACTATGCGTATGCAAGATGGCTGCCACACGTATCGGGCGTGTGTCGTAGGTTGTGTGCAAAGAATGAAGTACATCGGGGCCTTTAAAGGACTACACTTACTTGTATTTACAGTGGTCCACTAAAGGGATTTCCTTCGCCGGAGGTCGGCCTAGGGTGTCCTGAGATAAGAAAAAAAAAATGTCAATAAATTGCTGTGGGATTTAACACATCAAATGTCTTTTCTTTTGCGAACTAAACAATTTTTTTTTGTATTGGGTTAGTAGTTCAGTACATGGCACATATCAGTGATGTGGCAGCAGGTTTAAACTATTATTGAATATTTACAATATGTGCAGCGAGATAGCTTAATGCTTATGTAGCGTAGGTGGACATCTCCAAACCAAATGGTCCTGGGCTCACTCCCTGACACGGGCATACCCTAGAGTACCTGTGCAGGTACTGTAAATTGTAAAACAACGCACCACACAAGACTATCCCAGTCTTGGCCATGTGTGTCCAATGTGTGGGGGGTGGAGTTTTTGAGGGAGCACCCTATGGCACTGAAGGAAGAAGTGTTTATGTTTGTTGACCGGGTTCAAATATCCACAAGCTTTCTCCAAAATGACAGACTACACCTTTAAAGGGATAAATATCAACAACATCACTCCAGAATGACAGACTACACCTTTAAATAGATAAATATCAACATCATCTCTCCAGAATGACAGACTACACCATTAAATGGATAAATATCAACAGAATTTCTCCAGCATCGCTGAACTCCACTTTTAATACTTGTATTTGTAAGGCGCTTCGGGTTTTAAAACGGTGTCTGACTTGACACTTTCAGTCCAAGTCAGAGACCTGAACACCGAGTGGATGCGACTGCGGACGGATTTTGACTACACACAACTGACCCTCTCAGACTTCCAGGCCTGGTTCTTGGTGTACTCTGCATCCACCAGCTCTGGGGCGTCTCTGGACAGAAGAATCAGGGGGTCCCTCTCTGGGCTGGTCCTGATGGGTTAAATATGTTAATGCTTTGCAGTTTTGGATCATGTTATGCATTATTATTTGGACTTTTTCTTAAAAACACCTTTGCGTTTCAGAATTCTCCCATAGAGCTCCATTCAAAATCCTCTAAGTGGCATGTCTCGTCTATATAACATCTCTGGACAAACACACGTCTTCTGAAATGCTAATGAGAAAAACAGTCGGGCTGGTCAGCAGAGGAAGCACGTCTGCGACACTAACCTGGATCCTCGGAAGAATCCTTTGGACAATTTCTTCATCCAGGGCCACTGTGCCGCCGACCTTAGGAAATAATATGACAGTTATGACAAAAGACAAATATACAGAAATCTGCAGATGCCTGTGCATTGGTATTCATTTCTCAATTTTAAAATAATTTGTTTTACTTTTTTATTTTATTTACCGTAAATATTTTCTTCTTTCTAATCTGAAACAAGGCCTTTTTAATTTAATTTTTTCTAATTAAAAAAGGCAGGGTTGGTTCTTTGCGAGAACGTTGCTAACTCTGAGCTCAAATCAAAACAAACTCCCTCAGAAGCTCCACCTCACATTGAGATGGGCATTGTTGAGAGGTAGTGTTCGCCACTTTGCTTGTGTTCCACTTTACGGAGCCAGGGCTGTGTAGAAGCACCGGATTATGTTTTTTAAAGATAGCGAAATGTGAGGAGATATTTGGTGAGTTTGACAAAAAAAGAAGTATCATCTTACGATAGCGGACTATACCTTTAAATAGAACACTGTCCCTAGTGGTTGAAACCAGTACCACAAAAACTTTTTTCCTTTTGGTTGTTAACGCTGCTAGAACAAAGCACCTCCCACACAATCACCACAGAGGGCGCTCTAACTCAATCGGGACGTGTTCCTTTAAAGTTCCACCTCCTGGGGAGGTTGTTCCACTCACTCATGAAGGTGGACCCTCATCAGATCCCAGCGGCCCAGTCCAGTGGGGTATATGGGCCACACCGCGGGGCCCCCCTCCCAACACGTCCCCGCTGGGTACATGATGTCCTGGTAGTCTGCGGTCTGGCGTGCTCGCGCACGTGCGCGCACACACACACACACACACACACACACACACACACACACACGCACACGCACATGCAGACAGATGTGCATGCACACACACACACAGGACGGCAACATAAATAACTCTGTTGCATACTACAGTGTGTATGCACGTGCACTCACAAGCTGACCTTACTGAAAGAGGCCGTTGCATACTACAGTGTGTGTATGCACGTGCACTCAGACGCTGACCTTACTAAATGAGAAGACGGGCAGGAGAGGCTCCACCCAGCCAGGCACCTGGGGATAATCTCTCACGTTGACGACCATCTCAAGGTCTGGCAGCCTGTCAATCACCTCCAGAATAAAATGCTCCACCCCACTGCACCTGAAGAGAGCGCACGCACACACACACGCACGCACACCAATAATACAATATGGAACAAACGTATGTTACAATGTATTCTGCAAGCCAGTTTATCCAAATAATTGTACAGTAAACACTTAGGAGCAGGCTACAGTATGTACAAGTATGCATACCGTACACAGTAGCGGTTTAAGAAAGTATAAATATTTAGCTGCAGGTTCTGTAGGGGTTAGGTAGACCAATGGATCAAACCTGAGACAGCCAGATAACGTACGTCTTAGATCATAGTACCGCCTATAGTAAACTCCAGGATCTCCAGGTCTTTTAGAGAATTACAGCACCAACTGCAGATATGATTGCGGCCTGGTTGGTTACATCGCTGACTTTGTTAAACTGGTTAAATGCGTTTATTTGTTTAGTGGAACCTCACTTTTTTGTCACGGTTTACAAGCTGATGTCATGAGATTGCTTGCAGTGCAAACATGTGACTTTACGAAGGAACAGAAGCAACATTTATCATTATCCTCCTCTTACCTGGCTGGGAACATGCAGTTCTGTTCTCTGTACAGCTTGTGTTCAATGACTTGATAGTGGGTTCCCACCCCTCTGCCAACAGCAACCTCCATGAGTTCTTCAGAGATGCCCCCTTCAAACGGTTGCAAGTCATTCTTTAGCACACTGTTAAAAGGAGAGAGACAGACATAAATCATTTAAAAATAATGACAATTTCATAAACTTGGGGAACTAATTATTAATCATACATTCAGCAATTAAACCCACCTTAAATGGCAGCTACAGTTGACTGGGTTGCACGGAATATGCTCTTCAATGGCTTTGGAAATGTTCTCCTGGAATTTCTGCCACCTTGTGCCTGTAAGTATACATTGTGTATCATAGGAATATTGTTTAGAATAACCACCGCATCATAAATCATAAAGAACAATACAATAGGCTACATCATGTTCTAAGGTTAGATTAATGTAATGCCTATTCAATGCCTTGCATACATGACATCAAGACAGTAAACAAATGCATTTAGTAACCTACACACTAGCTTATGTAGTACAGCAGCTGCTCTGACTATATATATAAAAACACATACAAGGGCATTCGGAACATTGCACCCAGTCACTCAAGGCATAAATAGTAAGCCTGTTGCATCATCCTGGATTGAGAAATAACAACAAATGTTAGCTACCAGAATAATACAGTACAATTGCTAACGCCAGGTAGCTCATTAGCTAGCCTACATGAATGAACCCAAACAACAAAGGTTCGCCTTGAATGAAAAGCATGAACAGAAGAACACAACAACATTTTGCATGCACCAAAACAATAACAGCCATGTTTCTTCTAAGAAAATCTCTCACCTGAAGCAGAAACCATGTATAACAGGACAAAAGGGATGCACAGCGACAGGCGCTCCATTTTTCTGGGGATCGTCTAGTACTGACTGGCTGCAGTGGAGACCCAACCAATCGAGCCACAGTTGTAATCTGTGAGCGACTATTTTGAGTCAGAATCACAATGCACTCAAGACTAAATGAAATAATAATAAAATAAAACACATCACATGTATTACTGTTGCTTACTGTTATTTTAATAATATCGATATAGGCGTAGATAGATTCGTTTTTTATTTTGTATAAATAGAATAACCTATGTCTACTATTCAATTAAATAATTGATTAGATAATCAATTGAAATTGTAATCAGTGTTTTTTTCCAAACCAAGATACAGTTATTTTTTTCATTTGTTAATGCTGGCTTCAGTGACTGGGTAGATTTGAAAAACGACAGAAGGTTTTTAAGTGAATTATCTAAAGAAATAGGGACAGTAGCTCCTATGGGAAATGTGGGCAGTGAAAACTGATGGGGAAAAAAGGCATAGAGAGAGAGTAAGAGAGAGAGAGAGACAGAGAAAGAGAGAGAGGGCGAGAGAGAGAGAGACAGAGAAAGAGAGAGACAGAGAGAGAGAGAGAGAGAGAGAGAGAGAGAGAGAGAGGGTGAGAGAGAGTGGGCGAGAGAGAGAGAGAGAGAAGCAGAAGACAAGTTTTAGACAAGATAGAAAGAAGAAACACTCAGGAGGTTGAGTGGGAAAGAAATCCAGCAATGAATTAGAAAAATTCTCCATTTTAGGCATTTTTGTGGCTATCCTCTCGCTCTTTAAAATTACTCCTTATAGGCTACAAATATAATTCTCTCTGACATCACAACAAAGAAGATATCTTTACAGAATGAAGAAGCTAAACTGGCTGTCTCTATTGTCCGGCCTTTGCCTCCACCTGACGTTCCTCTGCAAAGCAGAGGAAGGCTTGGAGTTTCCTAACTTCGACGGGAAGGACAGAGTCCTGGACATCAGTGAGCGTAACTACAAGAAGGCTCTGAAGAGATTCGACATGCTGTGCTTGTTCTACCACGAGCCCGTGCCGGCCAACAAAGGCCTTCAGAAGCAGCTGCAGATGACGGAGCTGGTTCTAGAGGTAAGAAGGAAGAGGCGGGAATGAGCGGAAGGTTAAGAAAGCCAAGTTACTTGTTTTCCAATTCTCCACTACACACGCCTACTTGGGGTAAGTAGATGTGTGTAGTGGAGTATTATGTGTGTTTCCTAATAAACATCGACTTGAGAATGCATTATTACGCTCAGTAAATATAAATGTAAATAAAAATGAAACAAAAATAAATAAAAATACCACAATGTCATGTTGATAACAGTGCCAAACTAAACAGAAAATAAGTTATAAAGATGTCCATAAATACAATTATTTCAATGCATATAAATAAAAATAAAAACTATACAATAAAATATTTAATTAATAGTTATATTACAGTAATAAAGCATTGACAATTAAATGTCTATCTTTAGCGTGTCAGTGTCTACAGTGCTATGATTTGTTGTAAAATACCAAACTTCAACTTCAAACACTAACGGCCTTTATGGCAATAGATTCACATTTGCCTGCAGTATGTTTTCCAGGTGTGGTGGTTCTTCCCACCGGTATCGTCTCCTCTTCATAATGTTTTGGGTAGTGATGTTAGGGGGGAAAAATGACTCCCAAGCCAAAGTAATGTCATTGCCCTTGATCAAAGGGGAGTCTTGAGGCTGTCAGAGGTTCCTGTTGCCACGTATGCCCCCCCCCCCGAGCCCCTCTTATGACATTAAAAAACCTCCCTGTATAAGCTATAAGGCCTACAGTCCCGAGGGCTGAATTCACAGCTGCAATCCTCGGCACTGTAAGCTGTCACAACATGTCACCATATAGTCAAAGCCCCTCCGGCGTGGAAGCCAGACACCCAATGTCTCATTGCACTTTCTGTCAGCGTCACGTAGGGATTGAAGGTTCATCTCTGAAGGCCAAGTGGAGGCGGTTTCATTTCGAACATTGAGTTGTTGCGTTTTTTTACTTGCTCTGCTTACCGTCAAACCTGGATTATTGTAATAAAACGTCCTCTGTTCCTGTCGCTGATGTGTACCCAGGGATGGTTTCTAGGTCATTCTTTTAATTATAGCTTATTCATCACATCTTCTTAACTCTGGGTATGAACTAGAAACTCATCAACTCTGCCAGTCTACTTCATATCCTACTTCTAATTAAGTTAAGAGTTGTTGTAACAAATGTTTTCACTCTGTAGTTCGTTTACCTAAAATATTCCATACGTCCCATTTTCAAAGACTGACATTCCTGGCATGTTTCATTTATGTCATTTACTGAATGTCCTGTTAAATTGAACTGGAAGTCCAAATTGCCGGAAATACAATTTTGAAATAAACACAGACACACACACGGACATGCACACACAAACAATACACATTTCCTCTAGCATAAGATCCTCACGGGGCTCCCAGAACATACATAATTCGGTGCTCAAAAGATTTATTCCCGGAGACAGCCCCAGCTGTGGATGCCAACTCAAATAAAGGGCATATGGGACGGTGGGAGCCATCTTGTATCCAGGATTTGTTATCCACCTAAACCAATAGAGATCTACAATTCCAGTTTCCTGTGCAAAGGTCATCATTTAAATGCTTGGAACTTGGAGCCCTCCCCTCCTTATTGTTAACAAAGAGAACTGCTGCATATGCTCGGCAGGTGCATTCTGGGAGTTTCAAACCAAAACCTATTGTGTAATTGTTGCCTCAGCCACAAGGGGGAATTATCTCAGACAGATAACCAAACTGTATACCTTGAACTAAAACACAGTATACTAGGCCCATCACGCTACGACTAACGGATGCTGATTAATAACTTCTGTGACTACCAAGTTGACAGCTCAGGTGCTGGAGGATAAAGACATTGGCTTCGGAATGGTCGATGCCCAAAAGGATGCAAAGGTTGCCAAAAAACTTGGTATGTGGCTGCTGTAATTAACTATAAGATCACAGTTTAAAGTTATAGCGGCTTAAAGTAATATTTGGCATATTAATTCAATTAATTCAATCAAATACCCAGTAGGTATCCCCCCCCCCCCCAAAAAAAACAAAAAACTGAGCTACCTGTGCAAACCACAATAACAAAGTAAGTTGAATACAGTACATATTAAAGTGTAACAGCACCTAATATGTGTTTATTGAGCTGTAGATTAAGTAATAGGATTGATCTGTGATGAGACACGTCAGTGCTGGTGTTAATATTGACAAAATTCCCATTTTTATACAAATCTGCATTTTATGGGCTGAAAATAGAACTACATGTCTTATCACCCCAGGACCTGGCTGGTTTACATCGGTATGCGCTCATACATCATCAAATTCAAATGTTAATGTTAACATTAATGGGGGTCCCCAGCTCAGCTCCTTGAAGCATTTTTCAAAGTTGTGTATTAAGTGGAGTCAGACTCAGCGCTGGGGTGCAGTTACACTTTAAAGTTGTATATGACTTCTGCCACTAGATGTTACACTATGCACACCAGCATCCCCAGGCCAAAATAAACGCTCTGTGTGCAGGACACAATTACCACCACTATATTGTTACATTACTGTAGAAAATGTTTGTGTGTTGATATTAATGTTTAAAATAAAATATTGTATAGAGCACATTTAAATACACAAAACACTTCACACTCAGAGAGACAAATATGAACTTAGTTATGGTTAATTGTTTACCCCTTCACTATTTTCAAAATAACATTATTACCTCTGTATATTGTATCTGTCTTACAAATCATTTCAAGCTCTGCTTTTGATATTTTCTTAGGTCTGGAGGAGCTGCACAGTTTGTATGTCTTCAAGGACGACCGTGTCATCGAGTTTGACGGGGAGCTCTCGGCAGACACTCTGGTCGAGTTCCTGCTGGACGTGCGTTGAGATCACTGTTTTTTTCCCCTTTGTCCCTTACTTGTTAGAGAGTCGTGTTGTCACCGTGTAGAGAGAGAGGGGGCATTACCTCTCTGAGGCAAGTTACAGCCTCATTAGAATGCCTTTAAAAGGTATAATTCGCAGTAATGCCCGCTTCATCTGCACTAAATGTTATGCTCTTCTTCCCCCTGAGTCTTAAAAGCTTAATCGATGTGTTACAGGTTCCACAATAGATTGTTCTTAGAAGTGGCGTTCATAATCAGCTCTACTTCTAACTAGTCCGTGTCAATGATGAAACTTCGCTCTTTGCCAGGTGCTGGAAGACCCGGTGGAGCTCATCAGCAATGCCATGGAGCTGCGAGCATTCGAACGGATGGAGGAAGACATCCGTCTCATTGGCTACTTCAAGGGAGAGGATTCCTGTTAGTCTACATCAGGGCTATTTAACTCTGGTCCTGGAGGGCCGCACCGTCCTGCATGTTTTAGATCTCTCCCTGCTCCAACACACCTGTTTCAAATGAACAGGTCGTTATCAGGCTTCTAGCAACTTTAAATCAGGCGTGTTGGAGCAGGGAGAGATCTATAACATGCAGGGTACGGCCCTCCAGGACCGTTGTTGAACAGCCCTGGTGAACATAGTCCAGTTTAAGTCGATCATGTGTCTGTCTGTGTGGGAGTTCACAATATGTGCAGTGCAGTGCTGTACTGGGTGAGAATAGCTTTCTCGCTGGCAGCTATAGAGACTTGATTGAGGCTGTGGTGCTCTCATTATGTCCCTCGAGACCCTTTAAATAACTTCTACTTCTCTGCATAATAGGTCAAACTGCAATTAGGGTTTATAAAAATGGGAAAGCAGGAGCAGGAATGATTCCACCTCTCTTAATATGACAGTGGCTTAGTGCTTCATTATTGAATCTGTTTCCTTGTAGAGGCTGGTGGGTCTTTGCTCTTGACCTTGTTGGGACCCCTGCCAGGAGCACATTGCAAAACGTATTACTTGGGGCGCGAAGTGAATCATGCTAGAAAATTAAATGGATTTGCTTCTTTTCTTTCCCCAAGCGGCACATATATCTTTTGACCTGTGGCATGACCTAACCTGAGTGATTGCGTTTTGGTCTGCCATGAGTCTGTTTTAGATATTCTCTTCTCATCTTTGTTCTTTCACACACTCATTCTATCCTTTTGTTCTTGATCACATGATCTTTCCTCCATCAGACTACAAAGCCTTCCAGGAGGCATCGGAACGCTTTCAGCCATACATCAAGTTCTTTGCCACATTTGATAAAGCTGTAAGTATCAATCTAAAATAATGTAAAATCTAAAATTAAACCACCATTTCCCAAATATGATAGTTTGATTTACACTTTTGTTAAAATTATATATATGTAAACGAAATGCATAGCATGTCAATAGCTCTTCTAACAGAGAGGTCTACATTTTACAAAATAAACTATTTTAAAGCTACACTACCTGATCGAGCTATAGCACCCCAGATACCCATGTTTCTTTAGTATAGGTCACTGTTTGATTGAGATACTTTGCACATGCTGTGGGGGAAGGGGAACAGTCTGAAACACATAGCAGTCAGGTGTGGGAGACATAAGCAAAAATGTAAAAGCATTTTGTAAACATAACTCAAATCAAGGAGTTTCTCTTTAAAAAAAAACGTTATTACAAAATAAAAATAAATTTTCACAGGTAGCAAAGCACCTCTCGCTGAAGATGAACGAGGTGGACTTCTACGAACCATTCATGGAGGAACCAGCCATCCTGCCTGGGAGACCGCTGTCGGAGATGGACATCGTGGACTACGTCAACCAACATCGAAGGTCGGCATCGTCAGTGAGCTTTGAAGAGGGGGAGATGTGGTGGTCTCAGGCTTTTACATTAGCATTTTAGTGTCAATAAATGTAGACATGCTTTTTCACAGGGCTACTTTGAGGAAGCTCCGCGCAGAGAATATGTTTGAGACTTGGGTGAGTGGACTCAACTGATTTCTCTGCAAAAATGCTGCATCTAGACATTTTGTATATATATCACATAGTAGTAAAAATTGTATAAGAAATACCAGTCCAGGGCTGGAAAACTATACACATTATGATTCAACAGGCCTACATTTTGAGGTCACAATGCAATCGTTAATTTTAAGCAATAGAATCACTCCAAATGTACAGTGCTGAAACATTTGTACTATTTTCAGGAATCGGTAAGAAAATACAAAAATTGCAAACCACAAAAAAAAAACTGTCAATCACCTTTGTCATTCTTAGGAAGATGACATGGATGGAATCCACATTGTTGCCTTTGCTGAAGAAGAGGATCCCGGTTTGTTTTTCTGCTATAAACATTCTTTTATTTATTCATTTTATTTTGTTGAAAGTATTCAAACCTGTTCTGTGGTCCCCAGATGGTTACGAATTCTTGGAGATCCTGAAAGATGTAGCCAGAGATAACACTAACAACCCAGAGCTCAGCATTGTGTGGATTGATCCGGATGACTTCCCCCTGGTATACCAACTGTCAAAATGTCACACGTTAATTAGCAACATTAATGAAAGGCGTTAACAATAAAAAAAAAATTTAAATGTTAAAAGTCTAAAATCGTAACACTACTCACATTAAACACACATTAAATTATGTTCATGGTGTATATTATTGTAGAAGATAAAACTGTCGACCTGTTTTAAAATGTATTAATATGTACTCTAACATTAAAACACAATTCAATATTAGTACAATAGAGTTGAATTCAACACTTCATGCAACTCTGACATCTTCTATTACTGATGCTACATTTAAGACGATTATATATCTTTTCATAAGCTGACCACCTACTGGGAGAAGACCTTCAAACTGGACCTGTTTAGACCACAGATCGGTGTAGTCAATGTCACTGACGTAAGTAAGGGAGGGTATAACTGATTAATGTACATTTATAGTTTTACTAAATGTCATTTTCATTTTCAACCTAGGAACATGCAATCAAATATCTGCAAATAAGTGTATCAAAAAAGTTAAAGTAAAATGAAAATGTCTGACATCTTAAAAAACAGTGCAGTTGCATTTCGTGACCAGAGGGGCCGACAAACTGCCAGGTTCTCCTAAGCGACTGTGAGCATTCTCATTGGTGGCTTGTGTGTGTGCGTTGCAGGCAGACAGCGTGTGGCTGGACATGTCCAATGACGAGGACCTGCCCACGGCAGAGGACCTGGAGGACTGGATAGAGGACGTCCTCTCCGGCAAGGTCAACACGGAGGATGACGATGAATCTTTAGGCGAGCGGGACGACCCCGACGGCCATGTTGGCGACGGCGACGAATACGAGGGAGACTACGAAGACGATGAGGACGACGGCGATGACTAGCGTGAATGACATCAACAGGCAGTAATGGCTGCCAGACACATTTCTAATAGAAATTAAATCGCTCTTCGACGTAAACCTCTTTGGCGAATCACTTTGGGTTAAAAGATTGTAATCAAAAATGGGTAAAAAATCTAAATACATGGATCAAAATATGTTTTTCTAAAGTATAAGGGAAACCGTAGCTAATGGGATTGCAGATTATAATCATAATGATCTTTTCTGGTTCATAGATTAAAGGTACAGTTTGTGCCTAATCACCCTTGTATGTGCTTTATTTTTATTGTATACTCTTCCCGCTACTGTGATTCTGGCAGCATTTTAACCTAGTCAAGGAGTATGCCTTTAATTAGTTTGAAGAATTATTACATTCAATATGTAGTTTGAATGCAAGTTCTGTTTTTTAAGTTTATCTTTCTTGTAAGGTCTTTACATGGATATGGATAATATACTGTATATAGAATCTGTATTTCGTTCTGCAACATTTGATGTGATTTTACTATTGTCATAAAAGACATGGTTTCATACACGGAGAAAAGCAAAAGCAAATTGAAATCTGAAAAGATAAAATAGTTAAAGTAGCTTTGGCATTGACATATGTGTCTTTCATGTTTAAAGATTCTTAATGTAGTATTTGGCCTTGTCATTTTAACTTAAAATGTAAACAAGTTAAGGAAAGGGAGGAGAGTTGAGATTTCCAATAGGCTTAAATTGATAAATAATACAATAAAATGTATGAAGGTCCAGTAACACACAAGCGACTATGACACTGTCTTGGCCTTCTACTTTAAATTATTCATCATGAGCCTCAACATTACAAATACTACACTCAAGAGCAGCCATGCCCCTGGTGAATATGCGTCCCTGGACATGAATTAATAACAACAAATGTCATGAAAAAATCATGACTGCCCTCGAGGTGTAGTGTGCTATGCAGCAAGTAAACACGGGGTCTGTGTTATTGATATAAATATCATTCATGCTGTGCTTAGAATAACAGATATGTATGTATGTGTGTGTGAGACAGCAGTTTCTACATCCGTTACAGTACGTGTTGTTAGGCGTTTTCAGGTTTACATAATCCCACGGTGTCGAACATGCAACATTATCTCAGATCCCCCGGCCTCTCGAAGACCACACTCGCACAATCTCTCAGGGGAAAAGTGGCCAGGGAAAAACAGATTAAAACAAATCACTTTGAAGGCGATGTGTGAAGGCTCAACAAGTTCAGTGCATAAGAGGAAGAGGTGACTTCTAAAGGGAATTGCCTGTTTGTACCACAACGGAATCTCTTTAGACTGTCAAATCCCCAGGTCAGAGTGCGAGTGATGTCTTCAACAGCGCAACAGGACAGGGGAGCTATCGAGCCAAGAGCCAATACCAGTCTGAATCAACATACAATGCAGTGGAAAGCCTCAACGCATAACCAAGTCATTACAATACAAATAAAAAATAAAAGGCGGGAAAACCCATTCCATTTAGATGCAAATGATCCCCTCTCTCTCTTTCTCTCTCTCCCTCTCTCTCTCAGAGCCGAGTGAGAGGGAACACGGAGAAAGAGAGGAAACAAAGACTGAAAGAGGGAACAGAGAGAGAGAGAAAGCGAGAAAAGAAATACAGAGAGAGGGGGAGAGAGAGAGAGAGAGGAGGGATTATCCCGGAGACAGATGAGTTCCGACAGGCGTACCGGCGCCCGGCGTCAGCAGGGCGATGAGGTCGTTCCGTTTGAGGACTAGGACAAGGAACGTGGGCCATTCGTTTACCAATCGGGGGGCTCTGACAGGCTGACGAGCGAGCCAATTACCCTCCACTACCATGACAACAAGAAAAGCCCCAAAATAACCACAAAAAAAAGTCAAGAAGCTCCAAAGGTCTTGGGCAACGCGGGGAGTCTGTTAATGCTCGGTGACAAGGGAGAATAGAAGGTAGATGTAATACCAACGCATATGGAGATGCAGACTCAATTGAAAAGTGAATTAAGTAACTGGGACTGAAAAGGGAAATTGTATACATGAAGCCATTGCAATGCAGCCATTAGTTTACCCCCCCCTTACACACACACACACAGACACATGCACGCACACAAATAAGAGTGAATCCCAGTGAAGGTATAGGGCCTGGAAGATAGGGATCCCACATTACGATCCCATGTTCAGTTTGCTGGCAAGAACTGGTTCAAGTGTCCTTGAGCAAAACACCGAACCTAGTGTCAGTCAGGACCACTATAGTCAAAAGAAGTATTTTATTTGCATCTAACTATTTAGACTTGGAGGTATGGCTCTGTTCTGAAAGCTCCTTGCCCTTCCATGCATGTACATAAAGCAGCAAAAGAGAGCAGCAAAATGACCTCCCCACAGGGTACAGAACAGAACAAGCCTCAATGACAACACCGTGACACCGAGGAGTCAAACACAGCATTAAAGGAGGAGGTGGGAAGGAGGCGGGACGCATTAATGCTCGCAGAGGAAGCGCCAAGAATGGGTGTCGGCTTAGGACGCTTAAATAATCACCCCGACTAGATCGGCCAATAGTAAGCTTTGCCGTGATCAGCTGAGCAGTCTGGTCACTGAGATCAGCTGGGCAGTGAATGTGATCAACTGACGGTTGAGATTAGGTGTGGCCTGACGTGATTTCATGGCCTGCCTGAACTATCGCCATGCTTGATTTTTTTTTAAACTCCAAATCAATTTGTCTGAAAAAAATGAAAACTATAAAAAGCGCACACCGAATTTCCAGTTTCATGTCGCCGTGAGAATCAGTCTGGAACACGTCAATGCTAAAGCATTTGTTGACGGATTAGAGCACAATGGACCTTTTCGCCAAAGTGTGATTGACAGGAAATCTGACTAATGAGAAGGCCAAAATAGGTTGCTATGTGCCACACTGTCAGATAAACAAGAATCACTGCATTCGCCGTGGGAATGTACCGGCTGCTGTAAACGGTTATATTTATTTTAAAAATAAATGGTAGGCTACTAGATTTAAATGCGAAACTGAAACCATCATGTAGCTACAGCATATCCTGCTGTTTTCCAATGTATCCTGTTATTGTTAATGACACAATGTTGGTCATCTCTGATGTTGAGGTCAGCTCAGAGCCCATGGGCGTGGCTAACTGGCCAATCGGGTCAGCTGGGGTTTCCCCCCCACCCAAGAGGACGTACGTCATACGTTTCAGGTTCCTATCTGATTTTAAACATACCGATTGGAAGAGATAAAAGGTAATAAGTTCAAGCATATGTAAACATATTAGCACCATATTAGCACCTCCTTGATGATAAATACTTTTGAATTGAGGGGTTCCAGATGGATGTCACGGCAAAGTCAAAATGTAGCTTGCGAGATCAGGATGGTCTCACAAGGTTATACAATTCCACCCCACGCTCACCATTTGATCACACATGAGGTGGTACATGGGATGGGCTGTACAATCGACGAGTCCACCTTTATAAAGGCAGATACAAATAAACTCAACAACATTAACACCCCCTGGTTAAAAAGATGGGTAAAAATCCCATTTCTATTAGACATCGCAAACAAAACTGCACTTCCCTCGATCATATCATAACTGTAATTTCAGAGAGCAAGCTTACAAATGTTTATTTGTACTTTTCTTACAAATGCACTGTAATGTTGAAGTTATGTGTTACATCGCAATGTCATGTCAATACACAGTATATCATCTTTCCAACAAGCAATTAAAATAAACCAACCAAAATAAAAAAGTAAAACACTTATCCAATATATGACAGTAACATAGAAACACTAACCGACTGCGCTAACTGAAGAGGAGAATGCTGGTCATTTGAACTGGAATGACATACAAACACGCATGCTTCTTTATATAAATACATACAGTGTAAAAACAGGCACAAGCACACTGGAAGTGTATTCAAAGTTCACCCATCAATAGATACAAAATTTGACCCGCGCCAGGCTTTTATATATATATAATAAAAAATAACATGCACCGTCAATGAGCAAAAAAACAGCCCTTTCCGGTGGTCTCCATTTACAGTGAGAGAACGAGTTGCTATAACAACTGCTGGCCCCGTTATGCTCCATAAAGACGACAGGTAAGCCCTGGCATTAATCCCTCTACTAGAAAAGCAAAGGTTTGTCCACCAGGGGGCGTTAGGGGACAGTTTTGTTTCTAGCCATATAGACAAGACAGCATTGTGAGCACATTTTAAATCTTGCATATTTTCATTATAAAAATTTAACAGACATTTTCCAAAACACAGTATTAAAAAATAATAAAACATTCTTCCACCCCATGTTTAAAATCAACAGTTTGATGGCTTGTTACTACAGAATGTTAATTTAAATGTCTCAGGACTCCAGATTATTTATAATAGCCTATGTGACAGCCGGTTTCACTGTCAAACTGAAGATACGGTCGATCCTAACACGCGTTAGATGTTTGTGTACCAATACGGGTAAAACAAAGCAGAGCAATGTAAAAACCAGACAGTCTAGTTACAAATGTGGTGACGCCCTAATGCAACATTTTCCAAAGCACATCAGACACATTCCTTGTACTGATCGTTTAGGACGTTCTAGTCAATTTGAAGTGATATATAAAGACCTTAACTCTCATTTTTCAATTTCAGTATTTCAATCTTCCATTTAGCAATAAAGGATGCCTTTACGTATAGTGAACACCCTATGACACAGAGAGTAACGAAAACTGTTGAGTCATGAGTCATTACATGTTGTGGTTTTAGGAGGGCTATCGAACATTTTATGTTCAGTGTTGTTCATGTCCAAAAAACAGGGGATGCAAAATTCCACTTGTTAAAGAAATATAATAATACTAAGTCATTGCAACAACCCATATAATTTTTAAGAAATAAGTCTAGTAGCTTCTTTTATATCTGTTCATTCAATGTAGAAAACAATGCATTGAATCATTTGTATTGTATTTTTAAAAAGGGGATTCATACGAATAATACATAAAAATCAAATATGTTGTCAAATATACCATTTGTAAACTTTACATATGAACATGAAATATCCATAAATAAATAATCATGTTAGAAAACATGGAGAAGAATGTCTTTCTATGGACCCTTTATACCCATTTTACAACATTATACTTGTATTATAAACATTTAATAAAACAATAATTAAGAAACCACACAAATATAAAATAAAATAACATTTATAAAGTCTACAAATTGCACATTGTACAACACATCTGATTTTTATAGTTTCATATGGTTTATGAAACCATGGTGGTTTTTGATAGTCCATTAAATGCATCTGGTAACAAATGAGTTTGACCTTGTTTGACCTTGTTAGTAGGTCAGAGACATCTCCCTCAGCTTTCAAACCTGAATATAGTTATCTTAGTCACACCATGATAGTGCTTAGCGGTTCGCCTGCATGTCCCCAGGGACAAAGGATGTCCAGTTGAGTCTCCATGGCAACATCTCAAGACACTGTCTTCTTGTAATGAGCCCAAGTGGTTGCCGGGCCTACTGGCAAAGTGTTCCAATGCCATTGTAGCTCCAATGTCTCAAGTGAAAGAAAAGAAACAAAACTGTTGATTGCATTGACACATGACACAAATGTCTTCCACGCACGAACACACACACGCACTCACGCACGCAGATCACACACACACACACACACACACACACGTGCAAAGTGTCTTAATTCAAGTCAGAAAATCCGATTTCTGAATATTTTTGTTCCTTTTATAGTTTTTCCCATAAAAGGTAATACAATTTCGTGTTGTGTAATATCGTTTCTCATATACGTATTTATAATCGAGGGCATCAAAATAAAAGGTGAATGATAATAAAAAGAAAATATTCAAAATGCTCCCAAGTTCTACACCGAGGTCTCTGACTGCAGCCGCAGCACAAACTTGTGCGACTTGGGGTCGATGTATTCCTCCGCCATCTGGATGTAGGGGATCTTCCTGGGCGTGACCACCAGGCTGAAGTCCACGCAGCGCAGCACGAACACGCCTCCGTCGCGCAGGCCGCCCGTGACCGACGCCTCGCTGACCAGCGTCCACTGACGGGCCAGCCAGCGGTCACGGCTGTACTGCATGGTGGGGCCCGGGCTCAGGTAGCTCTCCAGACAGGCCTGGTGAAGGGGGGGGGGGGGGGGGGGGGTTTTTT
>JAODUK010020597.1:0-25692 GCA_027564635.1 Typhlichthys eigenmanni
GAACAAGACCCCAAGGTACTTGAACTCCTTCACTTGGGGTAAGGACTCATTCCCTACCCGGAGTAGGCACTCCATCGCTTTCTGAGAACGTTTAGTGTTTAGTGTGGTGAATAATTAAAGATACAGTAAACAAATGCAGGCTAATTCACCTTTTGTCAAATTCACCAAGTAGCCCGTTCTCTGTGTGCTGACAAAATGAATCCATTGTTTGCACATATCTTTGGCTCCGTAAATAACAACACTAACAACAAAGTTGTGCAGACCTCACACAACAACATCATATCTTTTGCAATGCGTTTTCAATGTAGGCGGCGGAGCTTCTGCTACATGGCATTGAATGGAGAGGTTTTTATGTTTTGATTGAGTTCAAATATCAACAAGCTTTCTCCAGAATTACTCATACTTTTACCCAGAGCAGTGGGCTTATATCTACCAGCTTATAACCTCTAAGAGAACCACCTTGCTCAAAACATTTTTAAGCCCTGTAATTCTATACATACAAATCAATAATGATTTGTATTAAAGGTTTAGCTATGTGTTTATTGAATTACAGTACTTTAAGTTATATTACAGTATGATAATGAATGTAAAAAAGTCATGAAAAACAATCTTGCCTTCTCTCCAGAGAGTTCACTAGCCCAAGGGTAGCTCTCCATGGTGCTCGAAGGTGCCACCACCATTGGCACGACTCACAACAAGAAGCTTTACACAATACTGATTGCTTTTAAATGTAGCTATTTGTGAAATTCACAATGATCAGGGAAGTTCCATGGGGGAAATCATGAAATCGTTAAATATTCAAATTAATTCAAAAACATAAAAAAAAGAAGTGAATCCAATTAATCATAACAATGGAAAAACAACATTATATTAAACCCATATTTGAAACACTGGGACAAACAAGATATGTGAATGTATCTAGAGTAAGCGAGGCACGTGACAGAGAGACACCACCAAGAGAGGAAGGTCGCACCACATGTTGCCAGTAATTGCTGCATTGAGCCCATCATGGGGGGAGAACTGAAGCATTTGAGGAGGGAGTCTATTGAAGCCTCATCATTAATCTCACTTCATTTGTTACTGAGTGAATGTAGTGGACCCAGCCAGTCCTGCACAACAAGCTTGCAGGAGCCCTACACACTACAGCTGTCAGCCCTCTTGGTGGTGAGTGATGCTATTATTTTTATTACTAATCAAAACTTCAGAAGGTAGTAGATATATGTTTGAAATATGTTTTTCATTAGTGTTCAATGGCACAATGAAAACTAATATGTACCGGCATGTTTATGTTGTATAATTGTCTGCAGCATGCATGCTAATTGTAATTTTTTGTTTGATGCTATTAAATAACTGGCCAATACATATTAATACATTATGAAAAATCTCCAATGGCAACATAATTAATAATCTATATTTAATTTGTATATAAATGTGTCATATATTTTAATTTCACATGCAACAATATGAACATAATCTTTATAATTCATTATATATATATTTATGTATATATATATATATATATATATCATTGTCAAAACAGGCAGATACATGTAAAAAGATGATAAGGTGGTAAAATGACATATGAGTACGACGTACTGTATTACCGTATTTACTTCATGAGAACTCCCCTGCCTGCCCCATGGGGAAAAGCTGCTCTTACCTGCCCCCACCCTCCTTAGAGACCCTCCCTCTGGGACACTTCCAGCTGAGGCCCAGCCGGCACAAATAACAAGCAAATTGAAACAGTCATCTGGCAATGGCCACATGCGGCGCTCAGTAGATTAGGCCATTTAACTATTAACCCAGTGTGTCGTTAGTCTTCTAGCAGTGTCTTAATATACAGTGCTGCTGTGTTATTGCATGGGTTGATGCAGGGTGACTGACTTGAGCATGTCCAACAACATGGCCAAGATAGCAGATGCCCGAAAGACTGTGGAGCAGTTAAAATTGGAGGTCAACATAGAGAGGATGATGGTAAGCGAACACATTTAAATGTATACCTTGCTTAATGCTCTTAAAACACCCTGACATCCCATAATGTCTGTTGATGGTTCACAATGTCCAATATGATGTGGGCTGCTCAAAGGGGAGGGGTAAAGAACAGCGTTAGCCTCTGAGAGCTGTAGTGAGCAGAGTAGAGAGGAGTGCACAGGGGTGATGTAATAATAATACTTAATACTTTTCAGTCTAAAATAACAATGTTTTTGTAGTTCTAGTTTTAACCACAAGGGTATTTCTCTGTTTAAAGGCCTGTGTTCATAAATGATCATGATGAGCTCAGTGATTCTCAAGTGGAATGTTGCTTTATGGGACATAATGTTAATGACTTTCTCCAAAATATACCTACTTTTTCATATAGGTGTCAAAAGCTGCAGATGATTTAATGGCCTACTGTGAAACACATGCAAAAGAAGATCCATTGGTGACACCAGTACCATCATCTGAGAACCCATTTCGAGAGAAGAAACTATTCTGTATAATACTTTAATAAAGGGCATTTACAATACATTTTTCTATTGAAAATATTTGTAACTGTGAAAAAAAGTTTTGTCACCATGGTATTCCATTGTTTTACCTGCAGTTGGTTGGGTGAAACTGATAATGGGTATAAAATTGGCATGACAATCAGTGCAAGGTTCATCGAAAATCAGCATATAAATGAAGCCAGACACATTTGGGTAATTATGTTCATTGTGGTCCTTATAATTTGGTTCTCATAGTATCCATGCGATAGATGGATGATTTTTATGCCATGATGTTCATATAATTAAATCAAATATATCAATAATAAAAATTAAAAAAAGAACTCTACTCTTAGCTTGTAACTCTCACATAAAAATATTACTTGAAATAAAATTCTACAGCAGCAAACAGGAATACCTTGACAATATATACCAGTAGACTAGCTTTGTCTTTGAGAAACATTGGTAGTGAATAAAGGATAAGAACAATGAATGGTTTACAACCAACCATGAACAAGATGTCGAATGTCAACAGAAAGGTAAGTATACATTCTTTACAGCAAAGTTAAATTCTACAGTTAATATGACATGATTAACCGATGATTTGAGTCATACACAAATGAAGTTGACAGTAGGTCAAGAAAGACTAATCTGTATTTATGTAAATATAGATGCACATGGATGAATCCAGCGCAGTTGTCTTGAGAGTTGTTGCCAAGAAGACCCAGAGAACCCATATTCAAATGATGGGTGTGGCCAGTCATAGGGAACAGGTGTGCAGTTTACTCAGCATTCACTTCTCAACTGGCTCAGACCCCGTCAGCACTCTATAAAGCTGTTGAAAAGGAATAGCAGAAAAGAAGGTATGGAAGCACTGTTTACCATATATTTTGAGGTTTTTACAGTAGTGACAGGAACAAATTGATTTATATCTTGATGAAATCATGTGTGGGACAATATCCTCTTCAGTTCACTTGTAGGGGAGAGGAAGGTTCCTCAAAATTACAATATGCTGTGTAGAAAACACACGCATCTGTAGTTTACCACACCGAATACCATATAGATTTGTGCTTGTGTAAACTGGTAGTTAATAGGAATGTCTGTTTAACTGTAGGTACAGTAAAAAGGTGACAGTTACACTAGTCCAGAAAAACTAGTCTGACCAAACCTGCCAGGTCTTAGAACACATGACAGGGTATTGATGACAATAGAACAGAAACTATTTCAAACAATGAACAAGACTACACACTTGTATATGCATAAATCTAGTAGGCTTTAACTAGTTTTCCAAAAGTCATCATTTGTGAAACCATGAATTCAGGCACTGCCTATGTTCCTCAAATGTTAAGTTGATAAGTTGTCTTGAATTCCTATGACCTTTCAATCACTTGATCCACATCTTGATGATAATAATATATCACAATTCTAATCAAAATATACCAAATTAATATCAGTTAATCATCTCAATACATATGTTTTGCAGTATTTTAATGCTAATGAAAAAGAATTGTCTTGGTTCAACTGACAGCACTCGTGTGTTCAAATTCACAGAAAGATGGCCAACTTTGGAGGACATGCCATTCCTGGAAGCTTCTTTCTATTGTATGGTTTATGGTTATCACTGAAATATACGCTTTGTCACTACTGGAGGAAGATTCAACCTAAAGGACAACAGAAAAATCCTCAGTTTCTCATCCGGATGGAATATTTTGAGGGGGGATTCCAAATCTTCGCAGCATTCGTAGGTTTGTTTTCTTCCATACTTGGATCAGTTAAAGGGTACACCTCACAACCCCAAATGTATGTTTAAAACACAACTGTGCACAAGCGTGCACATATGGGAGGGATAGAGAGGTGTGCGTGCCACTGAGTTTCAAACAAAAACAAAACAATGTGCTAACAGGTTTACACCACAGGAACAATTCCAGATCCAACCCCAGGAATGTAACTTGTAAACATTGAAAAACTATATACTTTTCATACAGGGATTGCAGCTCAAGGTGCTTTACAATTGAAGAAATTTATTAAGAAACAAAGGATAAAATGGGGAAAAATGAAATAAAAATCAGCAATAATACAAAAAGCAATAAGAAACACGAGAATGTAAGCTAAAAATAAATATTCCCTAAATTATCTCTCTAACTGGAATTGTCCCTTCTCATTGAACAATTACAAATGTGAGGCAATAGGATTATTTCTCAGAGTGGCAATAGTTTATCCTTCACCAATTTTAAGAGATCAAACGTGAGGCAATTGGATTTGTCCTTTTCTCACGGATGTCAAACAAATGTGAGACAATAGGCCTACATTTATTCCCAAGAAAAACAGCTGTAGGCTTTCCCAGACAAATGTGAGCTATTACGTTTAAGGGGGGGAAGGGTGGCACCAGCCAGCATGGCAAAGGCAGTATGTGACATATTGTTCATCTCTCCTCTGGCAGGTATTATGGTGGAGCAGTTTGTGGTGGACGGGCCTCACGGCCATCTTTACAACAGTGACAATGAATCATGGGTCAAGCTGATGAACTGGCAGCATGCCACCATGTACCTGTTCTTTGGCATCGCTGGCATCGCATGTGTGCTGACAAACCTATCCAAATCAGTGGCAGTTGGGTTTGACCGCCTTGCGCTGGCAATTGCTCTGTTTGTTGAAGGTATGCGTTAAGTTAAGTTTAAAGGGACTGTTCAGTTTGTCATGGTAAAGTAATAATATACAAGTATCTGAAGACAGTCTATTCATACAATAACATTAATAATACCCAAGCAGAATTCACATTTTGCCCTTAAAAACGATACAATTGGACAAATCCCTTGCAGTCCCCATGTCCTCTACTATAGCTGAAAATGTTGTGGATTGAAGAGCATAAATAATTCTACAGCAGAGGCTCTCTAAAGCACAACCTTGTGGCAAGTGACACATTTGAGCCGTCATTTAAAAATGTTATTAAGTATTATCTTATCTACATTATATGTGATGTGAGGTTGTCCTGTGTTTTATAGGGTTTCTATTTTATTACCATTTGCACATGCGTGAACCGCTGGACGCACACATCCACACTCTGGTACTAGTGCCTGTGTTTGGTGGTGCAGCCAGCACCATGCTGGAGGTGTTCATGAGGGATCACTTTATCCTGGAGCAGTTAAGGGCGTGCCTTTTCATTCTCCAGGGATCCTGGTTCTACCAGGTAATGGTGATGTCATCTTGAGGAACTGTCCATTTTCTTTTTGATTATGTGGTTAGGACCAGCCTGTTAAAACGTCCTTATCTTTGGATGTGGTTGGGTGGACACCATTAGGAAACCTTTTTATGGCTAAAGAATTTGTAAACACCCAATGGGTTAATAAGTGATGGTTGGTTTTCAGTGTAGATGACATGCATGGTATTGTAATGCATGAAACTCAATGGCACACATTGTTCTCAGCTTCAAGTGTAAACACACCAATATCACAGAACTCAGAAACAGTATTGACCTAGGGATGGGAAACTTTGTATAGTACATTTAGTAGCCTAAATGTTTTCTCTCACATTACTGTACATGTAAGCAGTAGGCTACAGGTACAATCCATGTCACCACTAACACCCTAACATTACATTTGTATTATTATATATTAGCTTTGTTATTTCTTGTAATGTTGATTCATAAATGTCAGTGTTTGACGTTGAGTTAACTTGATGTACAACTAAATCAAATGTAATCTAATACTAAGAGCAGGACTACAAGTAATCTGAAGACTATTTCCTCAACTACATATTCTTTCAGATTGGATTTGTGCTGTACCCATTAAGTGGGCCTGAGTGGGACCTGAAGTCACATGACAACATGATGTTCATCACAATGTGCTTTTGCTGGCATTTAGCTGCAGCACTGTTTGTGGTTGCCATGACATCATCATTCATTTGGTTGTAAGTATTTTAGGGGGGAGAGAGAGAGTACAGCACTACTGCTGTAATGCTGTGTGCAATCAGCACAACTGTAGGCATTCAAGCAGATCGTGAAGCAAATATATTGGCTGCCTCCTTTTTGTAGTATACATACACGTCATTAGACACTGCAACAGCTCAACCTTTCACTAGACACTCCTTATCACTCGATTAAGGAACTGCTTGCTTTTATTTTAGTGCAACCATGATTTTACTTTTACTTAATGTAAATGTCTCAACTCAATTAAATGTGTAAATGTAAAGTATGAAGTATTTGGGAAATGTGGCCTCCCATTCAAGAAAATGGTCATGAGGAAACACATTTTTTACGTTTTTATTTCCTGTTCTGACAGCACAGCAAAGCGGTTCCTTGTAAAAGGAAGAGATGTCGAAATTGGAATGAGGAAAGCCTCATCCATCTCAAGTTCACAGAAAGCACTGCTGGAAGAGTCGGATGAAGAATAAATAAGTTGTACAGGTTTACAACATTCCTTAAATTTCATGAAAGCCATTTTATCTAGGCCAATGTATGGTCTGTAACCATAATGTAAATAAAATGTAGAATTTCAGACCGTACAAAATGTATAAAACAATGTAACAGTGAAATATACAAATGCCAATGTTCAAATACTGTAACTGGTTAAGTTATTAGGTCAGGGAACTTTGGATGTAATGAACCAGAAGCAGTATATATTTTAATGGAAATTGCATCCAAGTTATTAAATGATTAATCCATAATAGCTAGGAGTCCTGTTTTGTACTAATAGCTACAATATACCACAAACTGATGCCAAAACACACAGCCTTCAGATGGTGTAAGAGGGATTATGGTTTTATTGTTGCTTGTTAAGGCAGAGTCCCTGACTATACTGCCATGGCCATACAATGTCCACTATTATCTGGAATGTCATATTCGGAACTATGGTCTGCATGCAACCACTATTCAAATTGACATTTCCAATGCAAATGTGAAACCCTCTGTATAATAGTGGAATATGAAAATGCATTAAAATAAACACTACAGTCACTGATGAGGTGCAGGGGGTGCATTAGGCGGGCACTTGGAGGACGGAGCTGTTGTCACGACAACTGTAGAGACTGATTTAGTAGAGGCTGTGGCCATGTGCTGCTGGAGCGGCTGTGCTTGGACTGTCTGTATACGAACCTGAAGGAGCAAGTGAGAAGAGAACGTCAGAATAACATGGTTTATGCCTCACGTTCAGTTATTGAGTTAGACTGCTTATGCTTTCTTCGTAAGCACGCACTTACAGTATGAGTGGAAGGTACTGGAATAATTCCCTGTAATGTTAAAGACCATTATCTCTTTAGCCTTGACACTGGACTTTGAACTTTAGAATTGTTTTGAATGCTTTCAGAAGGCATTGAAATACCATATGCATTTTGTGTTTGAACAGAACCATTGCATGTCTGTTTATTAAAGAAAAATTAACTCACCACAAACACACTCTCACATTTTTATATGGCTGTAAAAAACGCTATTTGCATTCACAACCTGGGAGGTGTTGAAGGTAAAGTAAGTGACTACGCAAATAATTTGTCAAGTTCAGTGAAAAAACTCAATCTACTAGCTGTGTGTTAAAAATATAAGTTTGCTCTGCAAATGTTAAATTGGTGCAGACCACACCAATCAGCCTTGGCCATGTGTGTCCAAATGTGGGAAGAGCAGTGAAGGGAGAGGTGCATTCGTATGGCTGAAATAGACATTCTCCATCTTATCTGTGAACACAATGGTCTTTTGACAGTTTTTCACTATTTTAATATTATGGTATTAAGTATTGTATGTGTCTGATATCAGCACCCTCTCAGCTACATTTAAGATAACATCACAACATATTTCAGAAATGTTCACTGTATGTTATTTAAATGCTAAAAAATAAAAAATGGCATATTATTTAATTTTTTATTATGTAGACTATGGTAAAATAGCGTATCGTTTTGTTTCAAATATAAATTTTGATTCCTCCATGCCTTGACTAACTTTCACACTTTGATTTCCATAAAAAATACTAAACTGAACTAGTTGCATTTTATTTATGTGTATGCACTATTATTTATAAGCCCTGAGTTTCACACGGTATGCTTTTATGGATTTAATTTATCGGTTTTAATTTCTGCTTTTTAGCAAAAAAAAAAAGTTTTGTTTACAGTGTATAACCAAGTAATCCTAATGTGGAACCTACAGTGCATCCAGAAAGTATTCCCAGCGCTTCACAGTTTAATCAATTTTGGAATAAGGCTGTAACATAACAAAATGTGGAAAAAGTGAAATGCTGTGAATACTGTAAATGCTCATTCCAAGGGACATATTACGAGGGTACTTTGAGGTTGTCTTGTATAGCCTCTTAAACAAAATAACAAGCCATATGTCAATCTCAGCAGAATGTCTGGATTGGGGGGGGGGGGGTGACGTGAGTTTCTGGCATTTACCGTTCTGAAGATATGACATACGTAATAGCTATGCACAATCCGCGGGGCCACGGATTTAGTGTGTAGGGTTAAGATGCGTGTTAAGTCAATTAATGCTACGTCAGTGTCAGGGACAGGTTGCAGGCGTGCAACAAGCTAACCTGTGTGGCCTGGCCTTGTTGCTGCAGCTGCTGGAACTGTTGTGCTGTGACGAAGCTCACTGGCTTGTTCCCAGCGATCAGCTTGGTGCCAGCGGGCATGGTGGTCAGGATGATGTTCCTACCAAGACTGCTGAGACTGGGATAGAACGCACACACAGCAGAGAGAGAGGGAGGTATTCATCCTGCAACAAACAACGCCTGTGTGGTGTTCCAATGTGAACACTCACTTGGTGTTGAGGTTTCCCTTCATCATCGGTGCGGTCATCACACTCTTGCTTTTCAGCGGTTGGTTCAGGACGGACAAGGGCACTGTGATCCGAGCAGGTAGCTTTCCCTGTGGTTGAGTTAAGGAGAAAAGGTCAACTGTGTCAGATAATGATATGCTTACTGCTTAAGAAGCCTGGTAAGCAACTCTGCCCGGTAGCTTTGATGTTGTTCCTCTACTAACTGACCAAGTGTGTCAAATCTAGCATAGTGAATTCACATGTATTTTAAATTGGGTTTTTAACAGATTTTTTACAAACACACACCTGAGCAGATTTACACATCTGCCTCTAAATACCATGAAAACACTTAGTGGATCAATATGCATTCAGTTTGAATGCAAATCTAACTAACAAAGAACAGGTGTTTTTCTTTTTTTTTGTTTACACAATTGCAAAACATCACATCTACCTTTTTCCCCAATGTGTTTTTGGGAGGAATAAATGTATTGCCTCACATTTGTTAGTTCTCCGTGAAAGATAATCCTATTGTCTCACGTTTGTAACTGAGAAGGAACAATGCCACTTAGAGGGATACAGGAAATCCATCTCAAGGGAAGTTTTATCACTTTTACCTTACATTCATATGTTTACAGGGAGTGTAATCCTCCATTGTTCTCCATAGGGAAATATACAATTAGCTCTCCCTAAGATAATGGCTCAAGCACTTGGGAAGCACCCTTGAGTAAAACCATGAACCGTAGCTCTCACCTGCAGCAGCGACAGAGGAAGTTACTACTATTAGATAGTAGTAAGTACTAGCAAGACCGCCGTTATCTTACTGTTTCTTGCTGCTTGTGTGGTCACCATGGTAGCGGTGCTAACTACTATATCTTACTATTGTAACTAACTGTGTGGTCAGTCACCACGGTGATAAACACTGTTTCTTACTGCTTGTGTGGTCACCACGGTAGCGGTGACGGGGACTTGGCGCACGGTTGCCGTGGATGTCCCCAGGGTCAGGGGCGACCCCGAGGCCGCCGGGCCCACCGTGATGCCTTTGGAGCCGGCCGCGTGCCCTTTGGCTCCGCCGGCAGCCGTCGTTGTCGTCGCCATGGTGATGGTTTGCCCGTGCTTCTGCGGGATGACGCCCAGGCCCGGCATTATGCGGATGGTGGCCGCGCCGCCGCCGGCGCTCTTGGAGTCCTGCGACGCCACCACGCCGGAGAAGGCCCTGCTCTTCTGGTCGCCCACGGTAACGGCCAGCGTGGGCATCAGGCGGATGGCGGCGTCCCCGGCCGCCTTCAGCAGGCTCCCCGCTTTACCGGCCTGGGCGTCGACCACACAGTGGGAGGAGGGGGAGGAGGAGGAGGAGGAGGAGTGGGGGGGGGTCACGTGCAGGGTGGCCGAGATGCTTTTGCCCACCGCTCGTCCGCCGCCGGCCGCCGCCGCCGCGCCCAGGAAGTCCGGGGACAGCTTCACCGTGGCGACGGGGGACTTGGCCAGCGTGGCCATCATGTCCGGGGTGATGCGCAGCACCGTCTGGCCCTTGGCGTCCGTGGTGATGGAGGAGGGGGGCAGCCGCAGCACGTCTTTCCCCTGGATACGCAGATTGGTGGCCGTGAGGGGGATCCCCCCCGCGGACGCCGCCTTCACTCCCAGCTGGCCTGTGATGGACACCTGGGATGGACACACACACACACACAGGCACGGGCTATTTCACTGTGTGTGTGATGGATCCACCATGTACGGTGGATGTTATTTTAATTACTCAACTTTTACACAATATTCAAATGTATTGAGATGCATCTGTGTGTGTGTGTGTATATCAGCCAAATGTTTTATATACATGTTTATATTTACAATGTAAGATGTCCTTGAGCGTTTTGGAAATTATTATCATTATTATTATTAAAAAAGGTGCTGTAGGTAGGATTTAAGAACTATCCGTGAGTGAAATGCTGTGTGAGAATATTTGCTCTGGTTGACAGCCCCTGCCTCCATCAAGTCCGGTGAGGTTTATGTGCCGACCAGTCAGAGGCAGAATAACCTCGCCTGTCAGTCACATGAATATGCCAACAACACAGGCCTGTAGCTGCGTGCACGCATACATGTAATTAAACAGGCAGGCGAGCCTAAATGGCTCCAGAGGGACGTAGCAGAAGTGGAGGGGGTGAGTTCCCAGTTTGTTGATTTTCTAAAGCTTTAAATGCGTTCGTTCTATTCCTACACACGGCACATTTAACTACCCTACCAAAACACTAATGGTACCATTGGCCGAGCTACAGTGTCTACCTGTAGAAGTGCATTCCCACAAGGATCCCATTTTAAAAGCAACAGCGTACCTGCTTGATGTTCTGGCCTGTGACTGCCTGGAGGAGAGTGGGAGACCCAGAAGTGTTGGCTGGGCTGCAGGGGGAACAGCCCGGTGCCTTGGACACCGTCACAGCTGAGACAGACAGAGTAGTAGGAACCTGGACGGAGCTGCTGGCAGCCGTGCTCCTTAGAGGCAACGACACCACCGCCTGTGTGTATGGCGACAGGCACAATGTATGTGGCGGCGTTATCCATCTGCACTTAGTGAACACTCTTTACAACTGCAGCCAATGGAAGACCGCGGCTGATCTCCGCTCTACGGGGAGAGCTCAGGCTGTCATCCTGCGTGTTCGAAGGCAAACACACACACACACCCCACCCATAAATAACACCATTAAGCTGGAGTTAGCAATTGATAATAAAGATAATACATTTGACGTCAAAGTCAGCCAACATCTCCTCACAGTCCATTAGATAACGACGGTTCTGTGTGCGTGCTGAAAAGGTGTTCATACACAACCCTGGCTCTAAATAGGAACACAAACAAGCAAACAAACATCCTAGCCATGGCAACGCGCGTGTCCCAAATCCGTTGGGTGGAGCTTCTGAGGGAGCAGCGTACGGCATTAGTGGGAGAGGCGTTCCCCGACTCCACCTTTTAAATAAACATTTGCCAAACACAGACCCTCCCGTCTGACCGAGCGGGGGGATAGGGGAGGGGAGGAGCCTCCCGGCGACGGCTCACCTGAGAGATGCCCTTGGCGCCCACCGAGACGGGCACCCTGATCTGGTGGGAGATGTGGTGCGAGGCCTGGTGCACCCCCGCCTGGGTGGTGACCACCCGCACCTGAGGCAGGGTCCCCCCCGCCAGCTGGCTCACCAGCCTGGCGGCGTGCTGCTGCTGGGCGGCTGGAGCTCCCACCTGGCTGGTGGGCAGGATGGTGCCCAGTTGGGGCATGGAGGGAGGGGAAGACACCAGGAGCACCCTGGAGAGGAGGAGGAGGAGACACTAATTTAGTTGTGAAGCACCCATGTTCATGTGATCTCGTGAGCTGCAGCTCTTATATGAACAGTGCTGCACAAATAAAGGTGAGTTATATTACTATTAATAGGTCACACTGACCCTGGGCTGGCCTTCATTGTATCAGGGACTCCCGTTTTGGTCGGCGTAGATGCCAAAGAGGCCATTGGCGATTTAGGGGTCCCAGGCGTGCTTGCGGTGGGGGTCAGGGGGGTCGGAGACAATGGGTTGAGGTCTGCTCCGGTCTCCAGAGGTCCAGAAGCTTTGGAGCCGCCTTCTTTCAAGGCAGACTTCTACAGTGCAGATACAGTTCATTGGTCACCGTCAACTGCTCATGCCAAAGTGACAAAATCACAGGAAACCTATATACACACTACATACGCACTGTACATTTCAGTTATTAGTCGTGTAATCAGCAATATGAGGGTAGTGGAACTCACAGGTTTAGATGCAGGTTTGGGCTTCTGCTGTAAAGCCTTCCTAGCTTTGGCGGCAGCAGCTTGGGCCTGGTGAATCCTCTCTGGAATGAGGAAAGACAAGCCAGGACAACCACCATTTGTATTTTTGTACACAAAACAGAAACTGGTTGTTTCTCAAGACCTACCTACACTAAGAATAAATGTCCATAAATAAAAACAATTACCACCAATCAATCATATTCGAATGTATTAACAGTGTAACATCCCTTAGAGTCAGCATGGACACAGGCTTGTCCTGAAGCAGTCAGTATAGTGTTATAGCCAACCTGAAAACAGTGTGCTAGTTCTGTAGTTAGGTGCATTTCATTGTGTTTGTTATTTGTGCTTCATAATGCTACTGGACTAATCCAGTAGGTCAGGACCAAGCGGCAACCTGTCACGATAACCGCAATATTGCAATACCGCAGTGTTGATAACCCAACCGCGGGTGATGGCAAGCAACTGCCATTATAGCAATGTTTAAATGTTATTTTTTTCATGAGTCTAGCCCATGAGGTTTCATTCAGGGAATGTGCATTATTGAAGCGCACATTTCTCCCAGCTGCGTTGTAGCCGGTTGTGGCCTTTGAGAATGTATGCATACGACACTGATGGAAAAAAAAGGGAAATCTGCCTCCAGTGAATATTTAAACAGCATCTATTATGTATCTGTTTGTAGTATACTGTCTATTATTGCTTTTTTGTTTGTATTTGTGTTTTTATTGCATTTGTTTGATTGTTTATTTTCATTTTACCATTAAATCCATTTTCTTCAACTGCAGAACTGCAATGTTGTATGAAATGTGCTATATAAATATTAGTATACTAGTATTATTATTATTATTATTAATAATAATAATAATAATAATAATAATAATAATAATAATAATATATAATTGCTCATTCTTGCTGCTGTATAGACACCAGGGGGGTAGGGTCTTAAGATCAATTTATTTAACAGATATTACAGTCTGGAAACCCTGATCACGTTAGCGTTCCCACAGCCACCCTGCTGGCGGCCCAATCAGTGTGGGTTAGTGAGATGCTGTTGAAGTCAAGGGTGTTTCTAAATGGTGGTAGAACGATCACCTTGTCAACAATCATCACTTGTAGCAACGTCAATTGGTTCAGCGCTGTCCAATAGTTTCAAAATTAACAAGAAGTCTACTAGGAGGAGGATTCGACTGCGACCACTTCCCAACGGAGCGTGGCCAGACATATTCACAAAGTGGATATGGTCTGGTTACACCAGGCTAGCATGGTCTGACTTTAGGCTTAAAGTAGCTGTGACCTGTGGCGACGAGTGGTACTGCAGCCGGAAGAACCAGCTGCAACACACAGTCCATTGATATATTCATTATTGGTTTTACTGCTCCACTCAAGTTTTTTCAGGTGTCACACTTGGCTGATATGGTGCTTCATAATATTCTATTGGTGTTTATGTACGCATATTTGTTTTCTAACAATGTCAAACAAAGCCAGTTTGGACGATAATCTGTTGTGACGTAATAATCATGCAACATAGTCTCACCAAACTCCTCCTGACTGCGATCCCGGTGCAGGTAAATCCACAACTTGCGGCCTATATCGTACTTCACACAGGGATCCTTCTCATAGTGAAGCCTGTCTAGAGCCCCGCTCACAACAGTGTTCACCTGAACAGACAATCACACAGCATATTTGTTCACAGGAGACTTTGAAAAGGTACAGCCCTTGACTGTGTCACAGCACCCACAGCTTTCCATATTATTGTGGGTGACTGTAGTGGGAGGGGTAGAGAACACTGTGAGCCTATGACAGCCTCTCAGCACTCTGTTAGTTGGTGTGTAAAACTTAGTGCTACTGTAACATTGGGTTCAACCAAATGGGTAATTCCAGAGACAAGTCAAAGAGTGAACCTTTAACCAGATCGATCAAAGTCACATGTTATTCAGAAGGTTTGAACATTTTCTGAAAGAAAAAGAAAATCCATGCAATTAAGCATTTAGACACAAATCGTTACAATAATGCTGCCTGCCCAAGATGAGAATGTGGGTTGTTTTCTGAAATTGGTGAGACGCTCGGCTATCCATGAGGAACTCGGGGTAGAGCCGCTGCTCCTTTGCGTCTAAAGAAGCCAGTTGAGGTGGTACGGGCATCTGGTAAGGATGCACCCTGGGCGCCTCCCTTGGGAGGTGTTCCAGGCACGTCCAGCTGGGAGGAGGCCTCGGGGAAGACCCAGGACTAGGTGGAGAGATTTAATCTCCACTTCAGCCTGGGAAAACCTTGAGATCCCCCAGTAAGAGCTGGTTAATGTGGGAAAGGGAAGTTTGGGGTCCCCTGCTGGAGCTGCTGCCCCCGTGACCTGACTACTAATAAGTGGGTGAGCATGGACGGATGGATGAATAAGCAACTAAACTACACCTTTTAGAATTTCGTTTAAAAGGTGTGTATGCTTTGCATTAGTATGTTCTGTAACTGCTTGTACATGTCCTTTTTATTTGCATGCACCAACCATATCAATTCAAATTCATTGTACTACATATGCAAATGTACTTGGCTAGTTTTCTTGTATTATAATGCTATGTTTAGTGGCCATGCTCCTTCACAGTGGCACAGCAAGGACCAAAGAGAACCATGTAACTGACCTGAGCGCTAGTGACATCAGGAGCCAGAAACTGGGAGTCCTTCAGCAGTTCACAGATCTCTGCCCTGGTTCCCTCTCCATTAGGTAACCTAGCCGCTGCGTCTCGCACTGCACGTGGCAGAGGAGCAAATGGGGGTGGGGGGCATGATGTGTAACCGGCCATTATATTCACGCAGCAATACGTCACATACATACAGTTTGACCAGCCTTCCTGTTTCAAATACCCATTAGTTAAAACCATATTAAATCATTCATACATTATTCATACATTCATAGATTATTCACACATTATTATGCCTTCAAATCAAACATTTAGTGCCATAGATGGCCTACTTTAGATGCACCACCAACTTACTGTAAGTGAGTTGGTGATATATGATAAGATATGATTAGATAAACTGGATAAGTTAAATGCTGTATCTTAAATTACAAATAGGGTAATTTAGCAGATGCCTTTATCTGTAGTGACTACAGGGAGTAGAATTACAAGTATTAAAGTTGCACATTTAGCATTAGTTACCAATAAACAAGGCCTGTTGGGAATCAACCCTACAGTATGACATATCCAGCAGGGCTGTGTATTAGCAAGAATCTGGCAGTACGATACGTATCAGGGGCCACGATGTGATATATTGTACTGTAAGATACTGTAAGAAAACAGATATATTGTGATTTCTAATTTGTGGAAATATCGCGATACTCAGGTGTATCGACATTTCCTTACACCCCTACTATCCAGCCCCACTTTCAGATATGTATATTTTTACCAAACAAACCTAAAGAGAGAATGGTGACATAGGCTGGCCGATCGGAGCGGAGCAGCGTGTGTTCTCTGGCTTTGTTGAGCGACATCTCCCTGTCAAACACGCCCTTAACAGGCCCCACCACTGACTCAAAGCCGTGCATCCTGAACGTGAAGGCTTTGTGTGGCTGGTCGTACCGCTGCTGCTCCTGGTGGCCGGAATGTAGACATTACAGCAGATGAAGGTAAATCACAGATTAATGTTCAAGCAGTTACGGTCCTTTCTAGAAATTATACAGAAAGTAACAGAAACTATTTCTTATGTAGTTATTAACTAGTGTATTAAAATACTATACCAGTAATTACTCTTTTATACAAGGAATAAACCCTCAACCTGTATCTTATTGCTGGCTGTCAATGTGGGGGCCAGATATCACGATGCTGTAGCATGTACTATAGCAAAGCTGCTGCTGTTTGAATTTATTAATTGGTATATTGGGTGAAATTATATTTATTATTTATTTACTTACTTACTTAAGTAAGGTCGTCCCCCTGTACATAACTAGATATACTCCAGAAATATTTAATGGATCGCCAAAAGGTTACGGTGTTATACAATTTTGTGATTTTAGTTCTTCTAATATGAATCTCCAAATAGGATGCCAATAATGACGCACTAACCTGGATTTGAAACACGTGTCTCTCATCTCCAGTGCTGGGTCGCACCACATAGTCAGTCCAACTGCTTGATATTGACATTGACAAACAGTGTTGATAAACACACCAGTATCTAGCAGTCAACATCTCCCCACAATGCATTGTGGGCCACAATAACCCCCCCCCTCCCCGTCATGAGCAGGATGAGAGAAACAAGTGTTGAACCTTACACTCTGGGAGCGGGAGATGTAATCTCTGTCTGCTCCTCGTTTTCCGTCTGTAGAAGAGACGACGCCGTGAGCCAATAGAAAACGTGTGCATGTACAAGACTCGGCACGGCCAGGAGAGTTTTCGTGATAATACCTTCACAACTAGATCTTTGGAGTCCAGCCACAGCTGACAGAGCGCACTAAGGTCCTTCTCCATGTCCTGCGTGGGACCTACAACATGTGACAGACATTAGCCCCCCCGCAGGTACAACGGCAGCAATGCGGTGGTGAGGCAGAGGACATACCGGTCCACCTCCACTGCTGGGAGTGTTCCCCAAACTCCACGTATGGAGAGAAGCCAGTAGGAAGGGTCATCATGCCATCTTGGGAAGGACATGGAGAAATACATGAATAAATGCTACAGAAGACTGTAGATAGGGTTTGAAATGGTGCAGTAGGACACTCATCATCATTCACCAAACGGTGAGTCATCGGCGCTTAAAAATTGGGAGGAGACCCGAGAAACCGCTGCCCCGTATTACCCTTAGCTTCTCCTGCAAGGAACTGCAGCGCAGGAAGTACCAGCTCTGACCAGCAGGAGGCGGAGGAGAACCAGGGGTTGAGAGCGCTGGCTGGAGACGCCTGCCACACTTGGACCTTCTCCTCCAGCTGAAGGCAGAACAGGGGACATGGGCATAATTACATCAATCAATCAATCTTTATTTACATAGCACTTTTCTTTACATGCACTCGCTATATTGCTGGTCAATAATAGTGGATGACGATGATGTTGTTATTTGGAATACTGAGATCGAATGAATGGAGAACATCAATGAAAGGCTTCCGCGCTTTACTATTGCGTTGTCCCACTCACTGGTTCGTGAGTAAGGTTGTGGCAAAATGGCCTACTTGTTCCTGATTGGATGACATCCTATTTAGCAGCGTGCACACCATAGATTCTGGTGCGCTCTGCTCAAAAATATTTGGCGCACACACAGGTATAGCATTAGCTAAAATGGATAGGTTTTTGCATTAACGGTACTTGGTGTTTGGTGGGTCTCTAATAGATTGGTCCTCTCTAGGTGGGTCCTGGCACAACACAGATTGGGAGCCCCTGCTCTATGCCATATACTGTACAAGAGAAACAGGTATAGGTAAGGTTTACTACCATCATAGTATTGGACATGATTTCCACTCTTAAGATGTTCTCCAACAAGTTAAAGAAGCTGACTGCGATCTCCTCAACCATGACTGGGCTGCTCTGAGACTCTTCAATTACCCTGTAATAAAGACAATTATTTTAATTATCAAGTCTGGAAACATTGCACATTGTTGTAGGCATGGTATTTTGTAGTGAATATATTGTATATGCATATAATTAGAGTTTGTGTAGGTGACAAGAAATGGTACATAAACATTCCCTGTGCGCTAAATGACTGGGAACCTTAATGGGCATATAACATGAGAGACTGGAGTAAACTCACTCCTCCTTAACATTGGCCAGAGGAGTGGATGGGGGGTCAGGGAGAGATGTGATGTGGTTGGCTAATGGAGCAGCGCTGTCTGAGGATACAAGAGGCTCACAGGGATCCTCCATTTCCACTTTAACAGTCCTCATTTTCTTCTTCCTCCGTTCCTCTCTGATCCTGCGCTTGGGCAAAGCTAGGTCTAGGAATGCTAGACAAGGAAAGGCCGGCACATACAGTAGGCGTTTAGAGTAATTATGGACCTTACACCAGCAACACAATGCACACATACTTAAAATACCAAAGAATAGTCTGTTAGGTCTGTATAGACCCACACAGTCCAGACAATAAACCACAGTAAAGGCTCCATTTCATTCATATTAGGATTTGTCATTGGGACAGCTCCTTTCTGTTTTAAATGATGTTACATTATTATTCTTTTACTTACATGATCTATCTTGGATTGAATGAAAAAATTATGATGTCAAGAAATTACATTTTGCAACAGGAGTCGTATAACTTAAAACTGCATTTGTTATTCAGGCGTTTTAAATCAGCAGAGATAGGCCGCCATTTTTCTTATTATTCACTCACTCAAAGCGGAGCCTTTCCGACCAATATTCACTCTTGAAAGCATGTCCCCAAGGTGAATATCAGCGGTCATCAGGTCTGGGTGGTCCTGGAGAATGAACCAATAGGTTACTGTGTTGTAGTGTTCACATTTACATTTCACCTTAAGAAGCACACCAGTCCACATCTTCCCTAAATCTACTTACTGGCTGACGCTTTCTCTTCTTTCTGTGGTTTTGCAGCATAACTTTCAAGTCCCGCTCTCCTAGTTCTAGTTTTTCTGTAAAGTACAAATGTTAAATAATTATATCACTTAACTTAAACAACCATATTGTGACTGTAAAAAGAGGGGACAAATAAGTAAAAATAGTTTAAGGCCCTTTTTTTTGTTGGCGTGTAAAGTCGCAGGCAGATCTTTATGAATTGTGTCATTCAGACAGCCTTCAAAAGGTGCTGCAGCTCTAGACGGAGGCTGTTAGAAGACTGTTTGCCCCATGGAATCTTTGCTGGTGAAAAATATTCTTTGTTTGCATTACCGTGAAAAATGCCACTTCAAAATGTAAATTGTGCCATTTCTTCTTACATTTCACTGATACGAGATAGAATTAGAAATTCAACTTCTTTTGTTTTTGTTACCAAATTACCTATTTCAGTCTGAATAGCAAAATGCATGTGGACGTGTTTACCTAAGCCCTTTTCACACATTGTATAAATGACTTGCATGACCGTGCAGGCACAGCTAGTGACTTTCTCTATTCACACATGCAGCTCCATCCAGGTAAATTTACTTATTGTGCTGGTTCATACATTAGCCTGGTGTAACCATACCATATTCACTTTGTGAATAGGGCTGGCCACGTTCCATTGGGAAGTGTTCGCAGTCGTATCCTCCTACTTGGCGTAGACCTCTGGTTAATTTTGAATCTATTGGACAGCGCTGAACCAATCGGAGTTACTACAAGCGATTTGATCACCTCAACAACACCCTTGACTTCAACATCATCTCACTAACCCACGCTGATTGGGCTGCCAGCAGGGTGGCTGTGCATACACTAACATGATCAGGGTTTCCAGACTGTAATCTCAGAGAAATAAATTGAGCTGAGCATAGTTGGTCGGAGCCAGGCTAGTTCATACATGACGTGGTGGGTCCTAGTCCTGCAGTAATGCAACGCTTTATGGATGTTGTGAAGCTCCATAAACAAATACAAGTTTTCAGGAGACTACTTTTGAGCTGTATTCACGCAATTAGCGTTTCTACATAAAATATATGCAGCACATAATATATATACAATATATCTTATGCCGTTGTCAGCTGGAGGCTATTTATAGCCAACGTTTGTGCGGAAGCACTGCAACAGTACTGTACATTAATTTGCTTTAGCTTACAAATAGTATACAAATGCTTTAGCTTTGTTTTAATCAAGCATAATAACAAAAAATAAAAATAATTCCAGCAAATCTATTCATTCCAGCAATACTGTTCATGTGAAACAGATGCGACCGAAAGAGATCTTTGTTAATAGTATTTCTTCATTTTCTAGCAAAACCAGTAAAACTACTTAACTCACGAAGAGTGTAAAGTTGTATGCTAATGTTCAAGGCATAGACAATATTTATTTGTAACTGTTAAATACAGCCTTGTGTGTAGTTTTCTCTCTCCACACAAACACTTCTTGCATCAGAATAAAGTCCTTGTCCCTGCATTAGTTACGCTTTCGTTAACATCGCAGCCATACAAGTATTTTCCCTGTGAGGTTACAAGGTCGGCGGTGGGAAACTGGGGTAGTGGATAAACAGGTGTATCGACCCCTGTTCCTGTTCACACATTACCCCATGCATGTGTGAAAAGGGCTCTATAGCTACATTGTTGGCAGAGCTCCATCTACACCAGCAGGGAGCAGTATTTGGGGATTTAACTCACCTGTAGTCTTCATGTCTTGGGTGGAGAGGCTGGGGAGTACCCTCAGTGAGACTGTTGATGTGGGAGAAGAGGGAGACTGTGGTGCTTGTAGCCATGACGACGTGTCTGAAAACACAGGTAGTAATACCCATTCTTATATAGTTCTACGATAATACCAATCAATAACAGTTGTTGTTGTTACAGCTTGATTAATTTAAATAGAACTTGCTTCCTCTGTAGGTAGAGAGAATCATTCTAACTTTATTATTATTATTATGACCCTGTATGTTTTGGTCACAGTTATGTCTCTAGTTGAGGATGAAGATTTAGCATACGCTAAAAACATTAGGTCTACAAAGTTCAGCGGTATCCAACTACACGGACATAATAATTCAGATGATTAAAGTTAGATGATGTATTATGCGGTGGTGTGTGTATTTCCTTAGAGTGGTTGCAGGCAGGGCACACCAATGTATGAAGGCGGCAGAGGAAACCCTGGGACTGAAGAAGAAGCACTCACCGTCATCATCAGATGAGGCGTTGCTGTCTCCACACTCTGTTTTGATCTCCTTTATTATTCTGTCCATTCTCCTCCTGATCCTCGGCTCGTGAAGTTCAACATGCGCCTTACTGGGAAATCTTTGCTTTGGTGGAACTTCTAAGTCCATGTGAACGGCTAACTCCAGTAATTCCTGCATCCCGAAAACCATACCATAAGAGGTACAGCATGAGACTGCAGTCTGCATTGCAAACCTTTTGTAAAGTTCAGTGCGTGCGTGTGTGTGTGTGACAAACCTTTCTTGAGACAAGGATCTGTTTCAATAGTCTGTGATAATATTGCTGTAGAGAGTACACATGACGTTTCTTTTGTGATTTGGCACAAAGTTGCCTGTACTTGACCACCTCAGGATTGAAGTAGCCATCTGTGTGTATATTGGGGAGTGGTCAGTTTTAAGACATGCTCAGGAAAATATATGTTGACTTAAAAGGGTATGAGTGTTTGTGTATGTGAATGGGGTAAACAGAAGGCACCTCTGAATAGCCTTTGTGCAAGATGAAGTGGATTTCCAAAATTAAATTCCTTGTTGTTAAAAAGATCACAGATGGTGGAGTTCTGCTCAGCAATGTTATTTTCAGCAAACTTGGGCAAAAACTGACAAAGGTGTTGTCTCTGTGAATCTGAGAGTACGTCAGTCCAGGTGCTTTCACTCATCACAGAAAAGAATATTTCAGGCTGTTGGAAACAAACACAAACAAGAACACATAATATAGCCTAACAGTATTACCAATGAATATACATGTATAGAGTCGGTACACAGTTACACTAATTATTTGCAGCATTGATAACTCACATCCTCTAGTAAATCCTCTGGTAGGGCCACTCGAGAGTTCCCCAACATGCAATCTTCTGTAATTGTACCATCATTTTCTTGCTTGGGAACAAGAGGGTCAGTAAGCATCTGGCTAAGTGGATCCATTCTCTTCTTCTATATAACCCTGGGAAAGTGGAAGATCGAGACAAAACATATTATTCAAGTGTAACTTTACCCACAGTTCTGGGGCTGAACGCCGCCGACCACTGCACAATTTTGAAAAATGCCATAACCAATTATTATCTAACTCACTGTTTAAAGGTAAATGTGATTTTATTGTCACATACAAATTGCGAAATTCATCCTCTGCATTTAACCCATCCCTCAAGGGAGCAGCGCCTGGGGACCAATTCCTGATTGGAGCCAGTGTCACTGGTCACATGGCACTGGCTGGAGAGTGAACCTGACCATGTTTTTTGATAGTGGCGGAAACCGGAGCACCCGGAGGAAACCCACGCAGACAAGGGGAGAACATGCAAACTCCACACAGAAAGGCCAGGACGACTGAGGTTCGAACCCGGGACCTTCTTGCTGTGAAGCAAGTGCTATCCACTGGGCCACCGTGTTGCCAGTGTTTTAAGTGTGAAACTCAACTGTGTACAAAAGTCCACATGACTGTTGGAGGAGAAATACGGTAGAGATGAGGAGCAGTTGAGAAGGTGTACGTTTGTGTAAGTCAGAGAGAAGTAGAGAGGAATATACCGTATCTGCTTTGAGGTGTGAGAGGGGCATGCGCACTGCGTTTCAAACCAAAACATCGATATTGTAATATTATTAGTATCAATGGTAATAACCAGTGTAATATATTATCGTATTATATGACACTGGTACCGGTAATAACTATATAGGAGTGGATTTTCTCTTACAAATTCAAGGGTGCAATTCGGTGCAAGCAGCTATATGTTTAACAGTGGATAAAAAACTTTACAAACATTATAATTAAAATACTGCCATTTCACAGTCACGTAATTCTTATGACTAACATAAATGACACCTAGGCTACAATAGCGTACAGCACCGTACCGTACATTACCGGTGTTGTACCCTCGATTGGGTCCCCTTGATGAGATCACTTTCAGAATATTTTGTGTGGCATTTATTTTAGATTTAAACAGTTTTGCTCAAGGACGGATATAACAACATCGTGTTTGACAAAATGAACTACCGTATATTAAGTGTCAAGTTATATTTACCGGTACTCCTAAACTGCTGCCTTCATTGCTCAGTGCTAGCGTTAGGCCGTATGGTAACATAACGTACACCGAAATAAAGAAATGGTTCAGTATTTTAGTGCTAACATACATTATACCGGTACCGTATATTTATAAGTATATATTATTCAAGATGGGTTAGCTGGCTAGGCACGCCGATCGTCATTAGCATACTATTTGCATTGAGTCTACTGGTACCGGTACACCAGTTGTGAACATATATAAAATACTGAACTTGTTATTTTTATGGTTAAAAGACTAATGGTCTAGCAGCTCTGGCTATAGCTACAATAATTATACAGAGAACGTTTACACTAAGAACTGCAGATATTTATTATGTTATCTTCAAGGGGACCCAATCCACGACGGGGACCCGATCGAGGGCGGTACAGGTACGGTACGGTACCGTACCGTAGAAAGCAAAACATTACAATTTAACAACACAGTAGGCTACGGTACATGTAGGCATACGGTAACGTCAAACAAACATGTCAAACATGTAGCCAAAAATACATCTAACCAATGATTGTGAAATTGTTAGATCAATTACATTAATCGTATTGCAGTACCTGTGTCTTGAACAAAATATCACAGAATAAAAAAAGTATATGAAGGAATTATTTCACCAACGTACCGCTTGCTTCTTCTTGTGCCATCGAAGTCGAATTTTGCGTATGTGCGTTCATTTCTGCCCTCTATGGGTAAGAAACAGCAGGCTACGTTTAACACCCGCGTTGCTACCACATCAAACTGTATCGATTCGCACCAGGACAATCAAAATAAACTATAATATCCCTTCAGCACCTTCCCCATGCACAGTTTCCCTGGTCAGATTATGGAACTATAAGGGTTCTGATAATGATAACCTAGCTAAATCTTTTCAACGCTAGGCTACATGAGCTAATGCTTTATGGTAGGTTTATTTCAATTTCATCCAGAACAGTCTTTGATTAGTTTAATTTAATTCGGCATGGGAAAATACGTGCAAGTTGTCTTTGCCCATTATATAATAAATAGCCCCTCGGTGTGATATGATATTCTAGCTAAATATTTTCACGCTAGTATTTACCATATAGTGTACCTGAACTTTAACTTTGCCCTGGCATGCACCCAGATCACTGCAGCTAGCCAGTTAGGTAGCCTGGTGTATTTTCACTTTCACTATTAGGAAACCGTTCACTCGAATAGTCTACGAGGTCGTCTAATCTTTCTAAAATGAGGTAGGCTATACTTTATATCACAACGAAACAGTATATAAACTATAATAATAACAATAATATTAATACCCTGTGATAGTAGCCATAATGAATGCAGTCTCTTCGATGGCCATATATTTTGTGACTGCAGGTACGCCTATTGTTACGATTCTGAAAAATAGCCTACTGATGCGCAAATCAACCCAACCTAACGCATGTTTTCAGCAAATCTGGTTTTATTTTTCTAAGAAAGCATTTGCTAATGATATGCCTGGTGCGTATTTCCAATGCAAACTAGATCGTTGGAACGATCTAGTTTTAGTTAGAAGTTAGTTAGAAGCATGTCCTATGACTAGCCTATTTGTATAATGCAACTGATTGACTAGACTTAACATTGGTTAGGTCAGCCACATCGTGATATAGCGTTATGCATGCTGGTTTAAATGCAAATCCAAACAAAAAATGTTTTAATATCGCTTAGGTTTATAATTGTCTCTTTCCTGTGCGTTGATAGCATATTTGTACATTTCAATTCAGTTTTCAATTGCACTTTATTACAGACCATATGAATAAATAGCAGGGAAACATCATCAAACTGTATAGATAGATATAGTAAATGTGGATACTGGCAGAACTCTACTGGCAGAACTCTTTCATAAATACCTACTACAATGCATAAATTCCCACATGCATTGTAGTATACTCAGTTAAAGCATGCATAGGCCAGTTAAAACACACACACACACACACACACACATATATATATATAT
>JAODUK010020618.1:0-25684 GCA_027564635.1 Typhlichthys eigenmanni
AGAGAGAGAGAGAGATAGATATTAAAGTCAAGGGTACCAACTAGAGGAGCAATGATATATTTTATATTGTTTTTAATTAATTTGAATGTTATTCTTCTCAGGCCGATGTGAGGAGAAAGGCATTGCTGCTGGCCTTTAACAAGCACAACAAACTTATGGCAGAAGCCCAGAATGGAACAGGTAATGTTTTTTTTTGTTTAGAATTGCTTTTATGATTATTTCTCCACACTGTTAAGTTAACCTAATATGGCCAAATAGTGGTCCAGTGAAATATTTGGGTCTGGGGAATGCTTGCCTTTATATTTTGTATTACTGTAAGATACTGTATTAAACATGCGTGTAATTAGTAATGATCTTACCCAGGTTTTGACAGATATCTCCTTGGCCTGTACCTGCTGGCCAAAGAGGAGGGACTTCCCATTCCAGATCTCTTCAAGGATCCCCTATATTCAAAAAGGTACTGTACAGTATGGTAAATGGATTGCATTCACTTTCCTAACCTGCCGGCCACTCAAAGCGCTGTACAAGATTGCCTCACTTTCATGCATTATATATTTAGGGTTAGGTGTCTTGGTCAGCACAATTCAGCACTGACAGTGGTGCATTGGGTAGAGCAGGGTGACAGGTGATCCAGAAGTTGCTGGTTTGAACCCGGCTAACTCCTCACCAAGTGTCGAGGTGTCCCTGAGCAAGTCACCTGACCATAACAGTTCCCGTCGCACCTTGCACGGCAGCAATTACCATCGGTGTATTAATGGGTGAATGTGAGGCAATCCTGTACAGCGCTTTGAGTGGCTGGAAGGTTAGAAAAGCTCTAAATAAATGCAGTCCATTTACCATTTATTTACTTAGCCAGGAGCTAGCGAGGTTCGGGGTAGCGGGGTTGCTAAGTTAATTACCAGCTTCATCCGTGTTTATCCTGCTATGACATGTCTGTCTGAAAAAGGTCCATTGTGACATTGTTTCTGCAGTGGAGGCGGTGGTAACTTTGTCCTGTCATCCAGTCTGGCCGGCTATACAACAGTTATGGGGGCAGGGGCTCCCATGGTGCATCACGGCTATGGCATCTTCTACCGCATCAGAGATGACAGGTGGGACCGCTATTTCAGTGCTTTCTTTTTTATAGTTGAATGTATTTGTATGTTCTAACTCTTAAAAATGCTGTTCTTAGACCATATTCTGCCACCTAGTGGTGTAGAAGCAAATGTGTTAATACTAACCCTTAACAGTATGGGGAAAATGGGGCATTCTTCCCTCTGTACTCAAACATGTACATTCTCAGAATTGTGAATATTTTAGGGAAATGTATTATTATTTCCTGCAGGATTGTGGTGTGCATCACAGCATGGAAATATGACCCACATACAGATGCCGAATCACTTTTTCAGAACCTGTGTGTCTGCTTACATGATATATTACACCTGGATACCACATCCCAGCTGTGACTACTCAAATTCGATGGTCATGCATGTGCCAAATTCACATTCTGTAAAATACATTGTTCAAATAAAGTTTGTAAGGTTTTCTTTTTATATAGTAACAATAGTACTCAAATGTCAGCAGTTACCAAATAATATAATTAAACATTTAATCACATTATCCAATGTAATGCGATTTATTATTATTACTATTATTATTATTATTATTATTAATAATAATAATAATTAATAATAATAATAATAATATATAGCAATTTTCTAAATACTCAAAGCCGCTTTACAGATCAGGAAAGGGAAAGAAGTTAACTGGGGAAGGCCAGCTGGAAGATTGGTTTTGAGGGCCTGTCTGAATGATGGCAGAGTGGTTGTCAATCAGATGTGGTTGGGAAGAATGTTCTAGAATCTAGATGGTGCAGTGCAACAGCTCAGAAAGCAATGTCACCCCAGATACAAAGCTTGGTTGATTTTTATAATTATCAAAAATGTGCCGTCTGTTTCCATATTGCAAACATTTGAGTTACTGTAAGTGACAAGGTTGTAATTTATTAAAATATGATATTAGTTATAAGCAAATTTACAATCATTGTATATGCTGTTAAACACAAATTACATTAAAAACAATCTTAAATAAAATGGTGTTGAACAACTTCGTTTTGAAAGTCAAATAAGTATTATACATATCAGTTATGTCTGTCATTCTGAATTTATTTCCTCAATTAGATAAATTATTTATGTCACATGTCTATAATTGTGTGATCATGTCCAGTAGTTTATTAGTTTCACATTCCATATTTGTTGATTATTTCTTTAGCAAGTTTCATGTAGTCTGATATGGCATCTTCCTTGGACATTCCTGCAAGTATAAATAAAAATACACAAAAATAAATATCTGTTCTTTGCTTTTACAATAATACTTTGAATGCTTAAGTTAAAGTGAACAACCTCATACTGCATCCAAAGCATCTGTCCTTTCCATTGCAAAGTATGCAATTTTGTTGTTTATTTACCTTGCCTTGAATTCCAACTGTCCCACTTGGCTTTCCCTTTTAAATCCACCATTCCTGGTTTATCTGGTGAAACAAAAAGTCAAAGCACAGAGGTTTGGAAATTGCTGACCATGATTGAAAACACAAAAACAATGTGATTCTTTTGCTCACTGGCTCCAGAATGATGAAGACATACTGTACCAATGTTAATGTCCCCGACAATGGCCTGTTTATAAAGGCCATACAAATCTAACAGCTCCTGGTCTGTAGGCCTGGTCTTCACCTTCTTCACATCATTTGCAATCTTCTCAAATTCTTCCTTTTAAAGTAGAAGATTAATAATAGATGGTTTGTTCATATTATATAGCAGATGTTGCGGAACTGCAATAAACTATTGTATACTGAATCTAAGCAATGTACAACCCCTTTTCCAAAATAGTTGGACAGTATAGACAACAAGTTATGATGTTTTACCTTGTGACTTTAATTATACCCAATTTCAAAACTGATTACTTCAACACACTCCAAACAAGTTGGGACAGTTGTGTTTACCCCTTTGCAAGAGGCTGGATTTTTGACCTAATGCAAGTTTGTTTGATGAAAGTTTGTTTGCTGATGAAATTGTGTTTAGCTAATAAAAACCTTTTATTCAAGATTGAATAACAGTGTTATGGGTTTAATCTTAGATCTAGGATATTGTTGAGAATCACAATTACAGCCCAGTGTAGGTCCTACAGACAGGCATTCTCAAGATACTTCGCAGCATAATAGGACAGATTTGTTATAGTGTTATGGCATTTGTGATTCAGTTATTAAAAGTAAAATAATGAGTATGTTTTCAGTAGGCCATCAGCCATGTTTTTATCTGTGCAATAATGTATTTTAGATTGCTGGGAAAATATCAGAAACGCCCTGGCAATAAACATGTTCTACAAAGCTACCAGGGTGACATCACTTATTTAGTGTCATTCATTAAATTGCCTTGGCCCAAACGTGGCCTATGCAGTAATGCAACATGCTGCTTGATTTACTCCAGAATAAGAGAGCAAATAAATAGTTATCTGAAATAAACCTACCTGAAGAGACATTTCACCAGACCCTGGACAGTGAACAGTGAAGATGAATTAATCCGCAATGCAGGAATATTCTAGCTGCAGCCAGGCAGCTGTAACTGGACCATGTCCGCCGGTGGGATAAGGGGAGGGAGCATCCCCCTTTGATCGAGTTGATTGGCTGGCGGCCTCACCTGACCGGGGTACATGGACAATAGCTCTTTCATTAACATTTTAATGACCATTGAAATCCGATGGCATTTGTTCCAATTTAGAAATGAGTTAATTTATGCCTACATCTCCCCTCACTCATTCGCAGTTGTCTGAGCCTAATCTTGTAACCGCCGATCTCCTTTCAAATAAAATAAAGAAAGTGTATCGTACAAACGGCCATGACATAGCCTTGCATTGTATATATAGTGTAGGCATATCGCTGCATCACGTTATCTAGCAGAATGTTTGCTAGAACCTATTGACAAGTCTACAAATCGTAATTTGTGTTTATGATGTAAATCATGCAGGTTGTTGTGATGCTACTTTCTACCGGTATAACACATTTTTACCAGAGAGGCAAAACATTAAATTTGTATTATTCCAGTAGGCTATATTTGCTTTAGCCTTGTTGTGCCACATGACGACTTACGTATATTTGTATTAAATAAAGGTTGCTGTGCGTTCCAGCGCCACTAGGCGTATTTGACTGTCTGTTCCTGAACACGGACTGTGAGAGGCAGCAATGCACTCTGATTGCGCCTAGTCTGCCTAGTCTTGCACAGAAGAAGAAATACAGCTCTTTCAATTCAAACAAAATGGCGGCGTGCTTCGATCGAGCGTGGATTGAACGCTGTTATCGTGAATACTGGGAAACTAAGTAAGCTGACGATATGTTAACGTATTTGTGACTATAACGTCGTTGTTTTGTTTATATGTTCTGAATCTGATATGTTTAATGGATTTTGGTCGTAACCGCGAATATCCGCAGATGGCGACTTAAAACCTACAGAACACCTCGCCACCTTTCTCACCACCTACAGAATCGGTGTTGAGAAAATGAACGCCTGTCTCACATAATACAGTCTGGTTACCCACTGGTTTACTTTTCAGGAGATGGCTACCCCAGGCAAGGCATCAAAAAAGCAATCGAAAAGGATCATATCTAAGACATCCCTCAATTCACCCTTTCAGAGCCAATGGAGGCTCATTCCACAGGTTGATCAATTACACATATTGAAAAAGATCATCTCAAAACTGCTTACACTGGGGCTTAAGAAAAAAGAAGTGCCCCTACCAAGGAGAAACAAGAAAGAGAGAACACCTTGTGCACCATCAGAAAATACAACCCCAGAAAGCCAGTGCACGCAGGAAGGTCTACAAGATCTGCCTTCTAATGGCTGGACTGATAACGCAGCCAGGAGACAACTTGCCATCGGTATCAACGAGGTCACAAAGGCTCTAGAAAGAAATGAGCTCAGACTGGTGCTGGTGTGCAGCTCTGTCAGACCACAACAAATGACTCACCATCTGATCGCACTCAGCGCGACGAGACACGTGCCAGCTGGCAAGGTGGCTCAACTTAGCAAGAGTGTGTCAGACCCACTAGGGTTAAAAAGTGTCCTGGCACTGGGCTTCAGACGTTGTAGGTCAACGGAAGATGACATTTTTGGTGACTTGGTTGATGCAATCATCCCAAAAGTGCCCTTCCCGGTTGCTGCTTGGCTACAAGGGACAGGGCTCCAACTGGAAACTGATGGCCCAGTTGAGACAGTGGAAGAAGGTCAAGAGAAAAGGGGTCAGAAGCGGAAATGGGAAGAGACTGAGATCACAAAATCTGAAAATCCAGTGGCTTGTATTCTGCAGCCTCTTGTAGTTAAAAGAATTGTTCCTAATTCTTCAAAGAACAGAATTAAAAAGGAAAAAGCATAGCTCAAATCTAGTATAACAGGGAAAGTGTTCTACTATATTTAACATGTAGATGTACTGATATAATTTAGGTTAAATACTCCTGCAGTTAATATTTAAAACCTGTTGTTCTGTTTCTGTTCTGACTTGAAAATTTAGAAAAGCAATCAGTAAAAAATAATTCGAACATTTATGAAACATTTAAAGTGAGTTTATTGAAATAAATATCCATGCTGGTATAACAGACATTGTGTTGAAACTTATTTCCATGGGGGCATGTCAAAATGGTGCTGGTACAAGTTCTTGAGCTTTCTCACAGCCTGCTATGGACTTGGAATAAAAAATAGTCAGCCAGAGAAAGCTGAGTGTCATTTGAAAAGTTTTTCCCCTGTCCCGGTATTAAAAACAAATATTTAACATAAGGCGAATGCTTCAGGGCTGTTCTTCAAATGATGGTGCTAAATTAAATTCTAGAATAATCTATGCAGCTGAGCTGCAGCCAGGCCACTGGGGACGTGTTAAATGTATCCCTTTTAAATGTAATGTCTTCATATTTTAGCAAGTCACAAATCAAATTAACCCAAAAGCAGTATCCATGCTGCATATTTTCTCCCAATTTATATACAATTTCATAGAGTGGAGAAGTAAAAATGGCAGCAAGCTTGAACTGTTTTGCTGAGTCGTAGTATCAAACATGACAAGGCAGAGCAGAGATACGTATTTTCAACCAACAAATTGAGTCTATTCAATGAAATACTGTTTGGCATTTGAGTGTGCCAGCAGATGTCGGCCAGCTGGTCTTGAGGAGGTCCAGGTAGCGCTCTACTAGAGTGTGCTGGCCATCCATCCGTAATAGTGTTTTACTTCATGGCAAACGTAATCCAAGGAATTGCAGTAATACACAACACTTTTTGTTTTGATGTTGCAAGATCTTCAACAAATATTAAAGAAATACTGTGGAAAACATGACAAGGCATGCTTTAAGGAGAAAGTGCAATTCTAAATGTCAGAACAGCTCCTGCACAAAATAACTGACCTAATACCATATCTTTCCACAAAAAAGCTTAATTGTTATGGGTACTTTTATTACTACACCATTGATATATATAAAAAATCATCTATAATTAAGCCAAATTACTTAACATAACTTTTGTGGAAGTGGCCAACTAATAAACCTAAGCACGTTTGCGGTTACCTTCCTTCAGCCAATTGTCTAGAAGCTTACTAAAATAGTCTAAGTGAATCGTAGAGGGAAGGTTTGAATATACACAAGTGAGTTTCACTTATGTGATTTTCTGCAAGGCTATAAACCTGTCTCCAGACATTGTCCATTTTTATACAACATCAAAACCAATTGAGCCTTGCTTTGTTTGCAAGTTTGTAAGTAAGCACATTCTGATTAGCCACTAGGCTCATTTACAGTAAGGGCTTCATTGCCTCCTGCTGTACTTTCAAGACAAACAGGAGCCAACCATTCATGCTCAATGGACTCAGTCATGCCGGCATCTACAAACTGCTATTAGGACAGCACAAGCATTCGATGCAAGTAGCAAAATAACTGGCCTGTATATCGCAAGAAAAATGTGCAGAGGCCTGAAAAAAAAAACATAAGAACAATATACATGGTTCAAATATTATACAAGAAATGATAATGAGCCAGAAGACAGGTTTATAACATAAACTTCATTTATAAAAACATGATTGCAGCACAATTAATCTTATGAAATTTAAAGGACCCCTTTGCTCAATAAAGAACTCAAAAATTGTGCTTCATTGATGTAATACATTCTTAATCAAAAGATCCCCAAGCACAGTGTCTAAACTGCTCATAGAAACTCCAAAGAAACTGACATCTACAGTACGTCTGAGGAAAATACTTTGGATCAGTCCTCTCAAACAAAGTCACTACAGGAATAAATATGATCTGGCATGTACGGGAAACTATGTTTAACAAAAACAATATCAATGCACCAGGTGGACCCATCTCTCATCATCCACGCGTGCATGAGTGTGTCTATGTATGTGTTATGCCTTTCATGCTTAAAGAGACAGCAGATCATCACAGGATTTAGCCTTGTATCTGTTCTGGATATTTTATACATTTTTTACTAACCAAAGCACCAGTTACAGAATCAATTTACATAATCCTTATTCTTAAACTAGATTTCTTTTTATTAAGGAGATAAATGGACCTTCCCTGTTGAAGAATACAGCAGAGCACATTTTCTAATATCATTTTGGATTTCTAATGGTTTTGTGTGTGTGTGTGTCTGAAGCACTGTGCTGTATGCGTTTCTCAGGCATTGCAAGACTTCACATTCAGGGTGTTGATGAATAAAGAGTTTTCATCTCCAGGTAGACAGAGAATGTTTATGATGAATGTTCTGTGAAGGGAATACTGCTTACATTGAGGCAAGCTTCCCAATCACCTGGTTGGTTTTACCGTTGTATTGTCTAACTTGGGCTACCTGCACATCCAGGTAAGTTATAGCCCAAGTTCACCACTTGATGCACTTGATCAGATTGAAGCAGCTGTGAACAGAATAGCTACTGAAGTACAAGGCCAACCTGAAAAAGAGGTGTTAGATGCAAAAATCAGCACACGGTATGACAAATCTCCCCCCACATTGCGATGGTAAACTGGTCAAACACTGACCTTATCAGGATCCATGGGGGGACATTTCCAGTTGTACAGGTAATACTGAAGGTTACCATCGCCAATGCCAAATTTGAGCTTATCCAAAAATACCTTATTCTCCATCAGATCCAGGGCATTGAAAACATCAAACCCTTTCTGTAAAAAAAAAAAAAAAAACACAAGTTGCAGATTATATTGTTGTTGGTTGTTTTGTCGCCCCCCCCCATAGTGGCTATTTCAGTTGTAATCTGCATATTAACCATTGCCGGCATCTATACCAGTTTGGCCAGGATCAGTGCATCGGTCATTAGGTCCAGCAGTGGAGTCTGCATGTGGACGGTGTAGAAGGAGTAGGCAGCCTTCAGACTCCTGTGCAGGGGGTGGTGCATCACCGTCGAGGGCAGCGTGTAGAAACTAGTCAAATCTGTCAGAATGCCACCCGCACCCTAAGACATAAAGACACACCACCTTCTTATACGGTGATCCTCCACGTTCCATTACTTTACATGTATTGCCCATTTCACCATCAAAATTATTAAAGCCTGCTTTCCTGATCCGACAACGACTGGTCTACGTTTTTATGATAGAAAATTATTCCTATCTATTCCTACCTCCACAACGTATGTGTCGATGATGGTGTCCTGCGGTAAGAACCAGTGGGCCACCTCGTCTTCTCCCATAGAGGGCGCCAGATGGAAACGCCTCAGGTGTTTCTGAAGCAGGTCCGTGACCTGGCGTACATCGCGCCTCTCCATCGACCTCAGGCCTGGGGTCTTCGTGCTCTGCGTCAATGGAGAAGACCAGGTTAATAATTGGTTGGTTGCAATCGATATATGTCATTATGACGTCCTAAATGAGCAGCTCTGAGAGTCTGCGGGTCTTTACGTCGGGTAGTCTGTAGAGCTTCATGGTTCTCTGCAGGGTCATGTTTCTGCTAAGGTGGGAGAACTTCACTTCCACTAGTTTCCTGGGGTTAAGTGAACGATGCCAGTATCTGCAGAGACACACACACAAAACAGAAAAAACATCATCTCCAGCCCTTCCGATCCTGCCAATGTGACAGCCAAAGAAGGCTTTTATTATTAACAGTAGTAGGCCTGTCACGACAATCACTATATCAACCTATCGTGCAATATATGGACATGACCTTAATACATGCATGTTGCTGACATAAGAAAGTTAGCCATGTTGTTCTGCTTGTGTGCTCTCGCCTGCCAGCGCTCCAGCACACACAGAGCATACAGTGACAGGTGAAAGTGTTCCTCGAGGTTTAAATAGGCGTTTGCCATATTTAAACCTTGTTTATTTGTAATACTTAGCCAAGCAATGAAATTGATGTAACCAATAATAACGAACAATTTATGTCACATGACAATATCGGAACAACATTGTTTACATGATTCTGATAATAAAATAGTTTATCGCAATAATTTCTGGGACAATATATTGCCCAACAAAAAGAGCTATCGTGACAGGCCTATTCACGCGTACCTGCATGTGGACACAGGCTTGGGAAGAACCACCCCTGCTGTGTAGACCGCCTGGAATATTCCCTCCAGGTTCACCCTCCGCGTGATCTCCCTGATCAGAACTGGAGCTACCCTCTTTGACCGCAACTTTTTATGCACGCAGAGGAAATTAATCTCAACCATCTTTTTTAACCTGCGTGTGTAGAGGGGGAAAGAGAAAGGTGTGTGCCATAGAGTCTACGCTGTATTGGAAGCTGCTTAATGTACGTCACCCCTTTTCAAAATGTGTTGAGAGTTCACGCTGTGTCGTCTCACGTGTCGTAGATTCGTATATCTGCAGGAATGGCACTGATGAAGCCAACCAGCTTCTTATTGGAGGACACTCTCACTCCACAATGCCACTGGGGTAACCAACCGGGAGGACGCAGTGCCCTAATGCGTGATATAAGGGTCACTGAGATTAGTTGAATTTGAGATTAGTTGAATTTGAGATGGTTTGCTAAAGATGATCATTGACTAAACAACAACAAGTGAACTTCTTGAAAGAGGCTTACCATTTCAGAAAGTTGGGCGAATAATCAAATCGAAACATGTTGTCATCATCTTCCACATAGTTTTCATTCAATAACGTGTACAGCTCCTTCAGCTGGGAGAAGAGGACAGGAAGCAGCCACATGTCCATGCTTAGTTTGTTTGCATACAACGGTCGTATTAATTGCACAAACGCAAACACGCACTCACAACATCTGCATTGCTGAGATCCAACGTGTCCCACATGAAGCCTTGGGGCAAGGAATAGGGCTCCTGCCTGATGTTCTCCTTGTCTGCTTCAATCGCCCCATGGCTTGTCACTACCTCATCTAAATTAAAGCATATTTACTGGGATCAAAATCTATTTTATAACTCAGCTAAAAGAGTTGTACTAGTCTATATTAACATTATAATATTAGATGTGCGTTTGGCTGGAGAGCTACTACACAGACATGTCTTTCACATTAATAGAAGTCATGGAAACAACAATCAAATCCAGGGATGTATTATCAAATGTACCTGGTATTTTAACTTTTCAAAGGTAAATATATTGAAATGTTTCCGGTTATAAGTACTTGGGTATCCAAATTGATTGCGAGTTATCATTAAAACAGCACATTAAAAATATTGTCTCTAAGCTCAAGTTGAAATTTGGTTTCTATTAAAGAAAACCAAATAGAGTTAGAAAATATCTTGTGTCTGAAACTTTTATGCCTTTGCTAGATTATGGTGATCTGCTGGATATGAATGCAGTACCTCTGCCCTGCGTTTCATCACAGGTTGTAAATACTTAACGCACCATTGTAATCTATATGCTAAAGATGAGTGGACAACCTTGTATGTACGCAGGCGCACTCATTGGTTGAGTTTTATTTATAAGAATCTACGTGGGTTGGTTCCATCTTATTTATTAACTTTTGTCTTTAAAAGTAAATATGGCCTGCGCTCTCAGGATACATTGAAATTGTCTGTTCCCCGGGTGCGTAGAGTTGGGCAAGAAAGCTTTTAAGTATGCCGCCACAACTGCCTGGAATGATGTACAGAATTACATTTTTAAGGTTTGTGAAATGGGACAAGGATTGTAATTTCTTTACGTCTAATTGATTATAACTGATAGTTTTATGCTTTTCATTTGTTGTGATACTGTAATTGAATGGTTGACATTGTGTGTTTAAATTATGTATGTGGATGTTTTAAACTGCCCTCTTGGCCAGATCGCTCTTGTAAAATAGATTTTTATCTCAATGAGTCTTTTACCTGGTTAAATAAATGTGTATATAAACGCTGTGCTTGCCCCAACAGACTCCAACTATTATTGGAAGGTGACCTCCTTTGCAACCTATAGACCCTTTTTACACGCCGAAATTGTCGCAACCGGAATGGTCATACCAGGGTTTAACAGCGGCCAGCAATATGAAAATAATGGAAGTCTGGCGATTTATAAATTATTTCTAAAGAAGTGTTTTGCAGTTTGCCACCCCAGATAATACTATTATAGTTTGCCATCTTTTGTTGACTGAGGAAAAAGCTGGATAAAGCCAAGAATATAAGCAAATTTCACGAAAACATGCATGAAGCTGAAGTTAACGTTGTTAAGCAACTATGTTAAGCCATGATTGTCAGTCCATTGTAAAGTATAATAATCCAAAAAGGTATAGTGCAATATTTTATTTAATACTATAATCTATCATTGTGTATGCCATTGAGTACCACTTACGTTCATGTTTTTAAGTGTGTGCTAAGCTGCTAGTACAGTAAGTAAATGAGGAAAAGAGAAGAGCCTTGTACATGAGAGGTTCTAATATGTAGTGCATATTCCTAAAATACCTTTTTAAGAACTGCTGATGAACTGATGACACAATGATCAATAGATACAAACATTTTTTTTTGCTTGCAAGTTTAATTCGCCAGTGATTGTTGGAAGCCCGAAACTGTTCGCAGACAAAGGTGCTGCCGGATTTAATTGAAATATGTCAGAGACGTTGCTACCGTCTGAGGTCGTGGGATTGTTTGAAAATTGGTGGAAAGCAAGGTAGGGATGTTGATATTTAGAAGACGGGCCCCTCTGTAATACTACAACTGTGTATTGTTCGTCTTGTCTGTTTACCCTGTTATGTTGATTTCTGGTGTGACAAACATGGAAATGTGAAAAGGCTCTATTGCCTTTTCCCAAGAAGATCACACAAAATGTGACAGCCAGTAGAGGGCACTGGTGAATACAGTGCAATTAAGGCAACACAAATTAATCTAACCTAGAGAAAACAAGATCCTATATTGTTCAGGACATAGTATACTTACTTAGCTTGGGGACAGGCTGTGTATCCCAGAACTGATACTTGTGTTTGGCTGCCTCGTCAATGTTTTTGGCAGGACCCTGGCATGACAGCAGCTCCATAGCTCGTTGGATGTCCTGAAGCTTCTGCATGGGCAAGCCTGGGTTCTACAAATTAACACAGGAACGGACACTCACAGGCATACATCCTTACACACTGACTGCCAGCGGGAAGAGTGACGGCTAGGGTCAGAACACTAGAAGTTCCCACCCATTCTCCTACCTTGATATCTTGAGAGTCCGAAGCAGAGTCTGATTTGGCTCCTCCAGAGCTTGGTTTCTCTTTCTTTCTCTTTTGCTTCTTTTTCTTCCTCTTGGCCCCCAAATCTCCCCCTGGACTTCTACAAATGTGCACGTGTACATGCGTGATTCATTAAAATCTACATGCATATCTCCTCAAAAACGTGTTTAATCCTGACAACGATTGGCGCTACCTCCCTTAGAAACGAATGACACGCTTGCTAGCAGTGTTTGTTTCAGTGGCTAGCTGTCATCCTCATGCCATATTCAGTATTCAGACACCAGTTTGCTAATGGAATGCCAATCGGTTTATTTTGTGCTGGTAAAATGACATCCTGTAGCCATACACCCTAAATCAAAGCCATTGTATTATGCGTTGTAATTAGTAGTAATGACTTATTGCAACGCTCATGCAATTGTACACTGCAGTGGCGTTAGCTAGCAACAGCTAACGCTAGTACGAGCGACTTCGCCATCCAGTGCAGTTCCTATTGCCGACAACAGAGATAAACAGAGCTATCTAAGGTGTCCGAACTACCGTGTTCCTGATCCAGGCTTACAGACTATCCTCACCCTTGCATATGCTCATTCTCCTCTTCATTATCTCCATCTATCCCACAAGTATCCTGGTCGTCTAGCTCCAGGCTCTGCTGGCTGGCTGCAGATTCACTGTCCTCCGCCATCATGAAAATGTAAAAAAAAAAAAAAAAAGAAAAGAAGAAAAAAAAAAATAGTCAGCTACCGTTTGATACAGAGACACTAGGGATGGAAAAACAAAGACGATAACAATAGAAATACCGCCATCTGGTGTTTAGAATGGAAAACACTCCCATCTACTAAAATCTATAACATACACAACACAGTATACACGTGTAAATATACATGTATATTCAAGGACATCTTACATTGCAAATAAGCAAATACATAGATAGAAAATATTTGGCTGAGACATATATACCATAATAATAAACATTTGACCAAGGCAGAATATACATTCTAGAAACAAGACACCCAAACCAAAAAGATTTGGGAAATATATACAAAATCAACATAAAACTATAATAATATATGCTTGTTGGGAGGGCAAGGGAGTCAAGCGGAACAAAGGGTCAAATGTCATAGGTAACCTTGAAGAGAGGGGTTTTGAGGTGCTTAGCGAACGAGGTGACCGTGGTAGCATGTCATGTGTGCAGTGGAAGGGTGTTCCAGAGTCTGGGGGCAGAGCAGCTGAAGGCCCGAGCCCCCATGGTGGAGAGGTGGAATGGGGAATGGGGAGGGGGTGACCAGAATCCCTGTAGAGGAGGAGCGGAGAGATCAGGAATGAGTACATGGCAGGAGAAGGTCAGAGAGGTAGGATGGAGACAGATTGTGGAGGGCCTTGTATGTGAGGAAGAGTCTTGAATTTGATATGGAATTGTACTGGAAGCCAATGAAGTTGAATCCAAATTGGAGTGATGTGATCTGTTGACCTTGTGTTTGTTAGGATTCTGGCAGCAGAGTTCTGAACTAGATGGAGGTGATTGATACATTTGGTCGGGATGCCAGAGAGAAGAGCGTTGCAGTAATCCAGGCGGGAAGTGACAAAGACATGGATGAGGGTTTCGGTGCTTGAGTATGAAAGTTGATGAAGATGGTTTGATGTGTGATTCGAATGAGAGGGAGTTATCAAATGTGATGCAAAGACTTTTTACGGTTGTTGACAGTTGAATGAGATGACCGGCAATGTTAAGGCTAGGGTTGTCTTGTGTGGAGAGTGGATATGGAGCCAATGAGCAGGACCTCTGTCTTGCTGTTGTTGAGTTTGAGGGCATGAAGAGTCATCCAGCTCTGGATGTCCTGAAGGCAGTTGGTGAGGAAGATAGGGGGGAGAGATGAGGTGGGTTTTGTTTAGATGTAGAGCTGGGTGTCATCCACTAACAGTGAAAGTCAACGTGATGTTGCATGATTGTGCCCAAAGGTAGTAGGTATTTGATAGAGAGCAGAGGACCCATCACCGAGCTACGAGGGACACCCATTGAGACTGCCGCACATCGTGATTTGTGAGATTTTAGTTGGACAAATTGTCGGCGGCCAGTGAGATAGGAGGAAAACCATGATAGCGCAACTCCTGCAATACCAATGTCAAGTCTAAGGGGAGTGTGTGGGAGAGAGATAATCCACATATTGTATTATACAGTATGTGTGTGTATATATATATACACACACACACATATATAAATACATATACTGTATATATACACACACATACATAAATACATATACTGTATATATACACACATACACACACAATGCAATGTGTTCTGACACCTTTCTATTATAACCAGCATTCACTTTTTCAGCAATTTGAGCTACAGTACAGTAGCTCGTCTGTTGAATCGGACCACACGGGCCAGCCTTCACTCCCCATGCATCAATGAAGCTTTGCCGCCTGACACCTTCCCACCACTTTTTCTTCCTTAGACCAGTTTTGGTACTGACCACTGCAGACCAGGAACACCCCACGAGCTGTGGTTTTGGAGATGCTCTGACCCAGTTGTCAAATCCATCACAATTTGGCCCTTGTCAAAGTCAGTCCTTACTGTTGCCTATTTTTCCTGCTTCTAACACATCACCTTTGAATACAAGATGTTTTGCTTGCTATATCTCACCCACTGACAGGTGCCACAAGATTATCAGTGTTCACTTCACCCGACAATGGTCATGATGTTATGGCTCATCGGTACACACACACACACAAACAGGCCTACAACAATACAACTTTTAAAATCAAATTGAAGCTTGCAGGTTCCAGTACATTGCAAGTTTTCATACATATGCCGTTTTGTAGAAATTATGTGAACTCGGTGGTTCGAACCCCAAAAACTCCTCACCAAGTGTCCAGGTGTCCTTTAGCAAGACACCCAACCCTAACTGCTTCCGGTGGTCAGGTGTCTCCTTGCATGGCTGACATCACCATCAGTTTATGAATGTGTGTGTGAATGGGTGAATGTGAGGCAAATAATGTGAGGCAAATCATGTAAAGTGCTTTGGATAAAAGCAGTCCATTTACAAGGAAGCAATCACATTTGTTACATAACCAGCTAACAAAAGTATTTAGTTGAAAGACACACATCACATTAGCTTGTCTGTTTATTTAAAATAATTGGCTTAAAATATAATGCAAGCAACCAACCGACACTCAGGCTGCTGTTTACAGTACAATATAGTGCACATCTACACTTGTGCTGGTGGTCGCTCCAGAAAACAAAGAAAAGACAGTGTAGTCGACAGCACAAGCTCACACACTGAACAGAAGAGAAATATAAACACTGCATACAATTTCTACACCTGCATTAACCTTGATTGGATGTTGGCGCATTGATTTATGTTCAGCTTACACACACAAACAAAGCCTGCAGCAATGCAGACATTATTCACTCTGACACAAACACCGTCAGCGGTCACTCATATCCATATAAAAAGAAATGCACTAAAATGACCTGCAGTTCAATGTCTTCTCATACAATCATTGTATCTAGCTTTACCCCATGCTACGCTGAAAGCATGAAATATTGAGCTGCTCGCACACTGGCTATAAGGTTGATTGTAGCTGGTAGGCTTTCAGAGTATAGCTTATAGCTAGTGCCGAGGAAGAGGGGAAATATACTGAATGCTTTCTTTCACAAGGGTGGAGGAGGGTCGAGGTAGCAGAGGAAAGCTCAAGGCAAAAGAAGGTGAGAAATAAATAAAGGTACATTGCTTACTAACAGATTTGTGTGGAACTAATTCAAAGGCACTTGGAACATGGGGGGAAATGGCAAATAGTGTTACATGTATACAGCAAGTATAAAGCAGTTTGGTTTCAAGCTAAAACGTGTGTTTACAGTCTAAAAATAAGGCATATCATAAAGAGGAAGCACTTAACATATCTGGATTAAAACAAAAGTAACATATTTTCTGGTAAAATACTTAATATTGGCAAATAATATTGTAGTGTAATCAAAATGAGAAAAAAAGGCATCTCAAGCACAACTGTATAAAAAGTGGTGCATAGCCATCAGAGCACAAAATGACAGTGGTTCAACAGTAACAAAACCCTTTATATTACAACCTAAAACTCCTAGTGGAGATATAGTGGCATTACATCCTTACTACCAAAAGTAGTACATTATATGATTCACTTGTGGGGAGTCTGAGGCAATATCCATTTCCTTTGACATGGTCCTTTACTAAGACACTGCAGCCCTTATCGTCTTGTGTAAACTAACTACGAATGGGCTAGGCTGAATCCAAACCGATAGTTACATTTCTGCTCTACATTATACCTTTTACATGCATAAGGAATAGATTGCTGGGAAAGCTCAGTCTGCATTGTCTGCCGGTGCTACTCGGACTATGACAGCAAAGTGAAGCGGATATGGCTCATAAACAACTTCTTTACAGTTGTGAGAATGACAACCTCTCCTACACCGCTCACCTTTGCTTAGAAGGCTAATTATATAAAATTGTGTATCGTGCGCAGAAAATATTCAAATGCTCCGCCTTCCACGTGGATCTGTCTCATTTGTCTCTATGACATTCCCGATTAGTGGTCAATCCGTGTAGTGTGAGGAAGGAGTCCAACAGCGACGATATCAGGGACCAGCGTGTCTACACGGGCTCTGGACAATGCCACCCCATCGTAGTGCCGACCTATATACTCAGTGCTTTATATAAGGGGGGCTTGGAAGCTTCATTAGAGATGGGCGTGTCCTTCATGTAGCGAGGGGGAGGAGGGAAGGTCATTTGAGATTGAAGGCCAGCAGGGGTCGCTCCTCTCGCCTCTGCCACGGACTCTTCTTCTCCTCCTCGCCGGCTTCGTCGCCGTCGTCGGGAGAGGCCAGCGGTGAGTCGGTCCTGAAAGTCACGGCATCTGGAGCGGGCGGGGGAGGGGGAGAGGCGGGGGAGGCAGAGGAGGTGGAGGAGGACGGGGACGGACCCACCTCTTGTATTTGCACCCTTCCTACTGCGCTCCCCTCCTCCGAATCCCCTCGCTGAACGCCAGCCTTGTCTGCCAGGAGGGGTCCTCCCGCTGCCCCCCCTCTGCCCACGCCCTCGCCCTCCAGCTCCCTCCCCCTACGGCCTCCTCTCGGCTCGTTCAGGTCCACGCCCGAGTCCAGGCTGGTGTCGTTCCCGATGCCGCGCCTCCTTCCCCCGCCGCCGCGCCGACCTCCCGCGCCCGGCGTGTTGCCGTGGCAGCCGGCCCGCTGGAGGTCAATGTAGGAGTGGCGGATGTGAGCGTTGGAGCGGCCGTCCAGCGAGACGAACCAGGCGCGCGGGTGCGGCAGGGGCTTGCCCCCCCGCAGCTCCATCAGGTTCTTCTCGGCCAACAGCGTGTCCTCCACGTTGATCTCCATGAATGCCGCGTCCCCGAGGCCCGTCGGGATCGACAGAGACTCCGACATGCTGAGGCCTTCGCCGCTGCTGCCGCCGCCCTGCTTGGGGGGCCCCGGGGAGCCGTCGGAGGAAGGCGACTGGGGCCCCAGGGGCTGCTGGGAGTGCGAGGCGTTGAGCTCCGCCTGCAGGGTCTCCAGGTCGCTCTGTTGGTCCGTCTGCAGCAGCAGGGCCTGGCCGCACAACGGGTGCTCCCCAGGCAGGCGCATGTAGTGGGCGGGGATCACCAGGGTGGGGCGCACCCGCGGGTAGCCCTCCCCGGCACCGCTCAGCAGGTCCACCGAGCCGCAGCACAGCAGCTGGCCCGGCCGCGACGACAGCGACGGCCCCGCCGGCCGCTCCAGGTGGTCCACGGAGCGCGACAGCAGGTAGTCCGGCGGTCGGGTCTCCCCACCCTCCACGCCGCTGGGGGAACGGGACGGGGAGGAAGGGGCAGTGCCGACGCAGACGCCGCTCAGCCGGCTGGCGGACGCCAGCGCCCGATTGGTCGCGGGCGGCCCCTCCGATATCTGGTTGGTGGAGGAGCAGACGGAGGTGTACGATTGGCGGAAGCCCGCGGCGGAGAGCGGCGTGGCCTTCAGCTGGAACGTCTCCGCCGAATGGCGGCAGTCTCTACTGCGGGGCGTCAGGTTGCTGAGAGACGAGCCGTGGCGACTGTTGTTGGCCAGGGAGGAGCGGCTGTGCTTCCCGTGGGAGATGAAGCCGTGCGCGTGTTGATTGTCGTGCTGCTCGTATGAGGAGGGCTTCAGCATCGGCGTGGTCATGTCGGGATCAGTTGCCGTGGATACCAGCTCCAGTTGCGTCTAAAACATGATTTTCAATGCGTCAAATAATTATGTAAAAATCAAGAAAACAGAGGTCTTTTACTTTGAAGGAACAGTATAGCACACCTTCAACTAATCAGCTTCTCCTGCTTTGACAGTATTTATAATTATATGGACGAAGACCAACAGCATAACTCACTGACCAAAAGCATATTTTACACTTACTACACTAGAGGAATTTATTTTCAAACTCAACGACACAAGTCTTACTGTTTGCAGGTTAGTCATTAAAGCATTGCACTAGCGTCATACCGGAATTACGTATGGTCTTGTGAGTGCCAATGCTAAGACCCAGTGAAATGCCAGTTCCTGGTAGTGCTGACACACTTACAGGGAGGGGCCTATGTGTCAGACATAGTGCTCATGAACGTAAGAGGCTGAGATTAACTGTCCGCTAACAAACAGTGGGGCTGGTACGGTTGGTCAGGCTTGAATCCGGGCCTTCTGACCGACTTATTCAGGTCTCTACTGAGAATGGGTGGCTGCCTAGTGGTCAACAGACCTCACTGCTGATGAGGTTAAGGTGAGACATGGAGGTGGCCTGGTCCCTCTGGCTGCCCTCCACACCAGAAGACTGATGCAGCTTGCGGTGGGAGCCCCGGGGCTTCAGACACCGGCGCCTGAACACAAGGCAAGAGACAGAGAGGATGTGGTCTTACTGAGAGCCTTCATTTGGGATTTAAATGAATCTGGGACTATTGGCAATTAAGCAGAACAGAAATTATATATTTAAATGCACATATATATTCAAGAAAACACAGTAATATAAAGCCCTTATGGGTTTTATCAGGATGTTAAACTAAACTCAAATGGTAAATGGACTGCATTTATAAATCCAAAGTACTTTACAGTATTTTGCCTCACATTCACCCATTCATACACCGATGGTGACTGCTGCCATGCAAGGTGCGACCAACCACTGGGAGCAGTTGGGGGGTTAGGCATCTTGCTCAAGGATGCTTACAGGTAGGTCAACACCGGGGTTCAAACCCACGGTCTTCCGACTGGGAGTCCAACACCCAGACCACTAGACCATCCTGCCCCCCCCCCAAGCAAGATGTTTTTGTTTTCATGCACGCCAATGAATCAGGGTTATTCTTTAAGGCTGTATATTGTAATGCCTCCATGTTGTCAGCTAAAATGACCTAATAGCTGTCAAAAACAGCTTCCACTTGAGGTAGCAGAGAGGTTTCGCAACAAAACGGTCCGATCCTCCCAGCCAAATTCCTGCTAAGACAAAACAATGGGTTGCCATGTTGGCGTTAGCGTGCTGATACAGACCTGCAGGTGTACAGTAAGAGGCACAGGAGACACAGCAGGATGAGGGCCATGCCCCCCAGTATAGCCAGCAGAAACACAGTGTGGTACATGCTGATGTCCTTCGCCACCTCGGGACCTGAGGGGTGGAACAGAGGAGCGTGGAGAAACAGACGCACACAGATTCATAATCTACACTGCTTCTGAAATTCACACTGTATTAGAGGTCTCTCTTTTATCACTCAAAGGCAGAGGGTTAGGCATTCTCGAGAATGCTCGCTAAATTCAATAAAATAGATCAGAAATCATTCCGCGCCCTCCGCCCCACACATCGAAATGCATTGTGAAGCAAAGCGTAGTACTACGGCTGTGTTGATACGAGCACTTTGTTTGTTTACGGAGCCAGGGCTGTGCTGAAGTATCTTGATTATTTTTTTCAGCGCGCACAGAGAATGGTAAAATACCGATATCCGAGGAGATATTTGTTGAATCTGACTAAATGCATATTATCTTACAATTATCTTGCAGTAGCTGACTATAGATTTAACAGCTATGGGGATTTAATCTGGCCAAACTAATATGTTGTATTGTTCTCTTGTTCTTTGTTGTATTGCTTGTATTCATTTGTATGAAGGAATTATCGTTGTAGAACGAACAGGTAAGTCTGCCATTTGATTCTCACCTGTATGCAGTGGAGACATGGCAGCCACCCAGTATCCAAACTGGGGAGCGATGTAGGTCACACAGAGCTGATGGCCGTCCCTCTGCACATAGCCCAAACTGCTCTTTAACCAGGCCCCTGCACGCACACACATGCACACACACACTTCAAAACTGGCAGATCCAAATAATCCCTCCCTATTAGGCCCCCTATTGTGGATTACTGCAACAAGAAATAAAAAGGGCATTCTCTTGTTCAGCACTAGCACTGTATTTATTCCATTTTACTGGACAGCTGACTCTCATTAACTCAAGAATAGACTGAGCAACACCCCACTCAGCTACACTTAAGTACCACAGCTGTCTAGTCGAAGATATTCAAGGTATTTAAAAATTTCGACCCAATGGTTAGACTCCTCTCCAGGAATAGCTGCAAAGTCTCCAATCAGAACTGCTGGCGTTTAATATTCCAGCCACAAGGGGGCAGCATAAACAACATCTCTACGGGAGACCATTTACAGAGTAACAGATAATATCAGTGGTGACTGACCCACAACAAAGCCAGGTGCTGCAATCGAATGGTTGCCCGCATTCGAGTACGTTTATGAATTATGTCCGTAAACATCACCACAGTACCTCTCCACTAGAGGAGAGGGGGACATGGGGAATATAAGAAGAAACGAGTGAGGGCAATGAGAGGGATACAGCAAGACAAACGATAAGAATAAAAGGATAGTAAAGCAGAGGCAGAAGACAGAATGGCTGTATGACTCAGCACATCACACTCAAGAGTCCGCTACCCTGCTTAGTTTCACCCTTACCCTGTGTCTTCCCAGGGAAGTTCCATGGGCTAGCTCTAGCTCCCTCACTGTTCCTGCATCCTGTTTAGTAGCAACGTTTAACGACAGTTCCCAGTGCAGCGCTACAGAAAAGCGCAGGGACATTGGCAGCAGCTCATTATCAATGCAAATACTGGATGAATATATAACCTATTTTACTACAGTCTAGACAAAGATGGATGCTACACTGCACTGTCCAAAGCAGGCTTCACTATTCAGTAGTAAAAGCCTCTAAAAAGAGACAGAAAAAAAAGATGATATTTCCGCATGAATCATCATCCATCATCAAAGAGATGCTAACAGAACAGAAGAACTGTGAACACTGGCCTCTCAACTAAACCAGTTCTTTTGGAGACACAATATGCACAACACAGCTTTTCAACTAGCATGCCAGTGACCATATACTGTATGCCAGTACAGCTATATTGCATCTGCTATGTGCCATTATCAGCCAATAATTCCTTCTCACAAATTAGTTGAGCTGTACCGCTGTCACTTTGCTCGTGACATCACCGCGGAGGAGACATTCTCACAGTTGTCTAAAGAAGATGCCCTTTGTCAGCCAACTCCTTACTAGACCTAATGTCTGCGAATGACACTCAGACACAGGAAGCAAACTTGATCTGGGCGTGAGTGACATCATTCCTCCATGTGCTCAATAAAATCAAACAATACGAGGCTGAGCTTCACAAGCAGGACTGTGTTCTCCTCGTACAAGAAACTAGTCTGTGTGCAACATGTCAACAACAGCATGAACATCTCTTTCTTGGCGAGGGGATCATTTTTTTAAGTAATCCACCAACAGGCAGTGGAAACATTTAAAAGGCTTTTGTGCATGTGGTACATTTTCAATTTACCACATGCATGTACGCACGCATGCAAACATTCAGACGCAAGACACAATCCATGTGCACACATACACAAAATAAACCTGCTCACTGGGGGAACTAAAATTTGAGCTCTCAGCCATATAGTTATTTATTTGGTGGGTTGCTAGGAAACGCGTGGTCTACTAAGCACACGGGTCAGAGATAGCTGCTGTGTGAAATATGCCCCACTACAGGCTGTGCGTGGGCTACAATTGTGTACTGTGTGGTTGTTGTTGCCACATCTTAAATCACAGCTCACTTGTGAGCTCCGGGGATGTTGATACTCTGGGCAGTTTAGACTGGCGCTTTAAGCCCCTCAGAAGAAACATATGACCTTTCCCGCAAAATTAGCCTGTTTTTCATCATGGAGTCCTGAGAGGCTGATCTAGGCGAGGATCTAGCAGATAAGGTGGAGGCCGATAAAACTGCCAAAGGGAAGAAATACGGCACATCAGCTTATAAAGCCCACATGGAAGAACACAGAAGAAGGTCGATTTGCAGCACAGACGCGTATGACTCAACTGCTGTGACCTCATCAGTGTCTCACAGAGGGGCTGGGTGTGTGTGTGGGTGGGTGGGTGCTGGGGGGCCGGACATGAAGAGGATTCAGAGTGCTGGAAGAAGCCCTTCATGTACCGGAGGAGGGTCTGAAGTGGTCAAGCACCACGGATCCCTTGGTCACGGTTTACTTTATAAAGTGAGATAATCTGCAGACAGATTAGAAATCTTGTGACGTGGGTGTGATTTGGAAGTATTTGTCTTTTCATTTGCAGATTCATTTGGAACCGTACGGTCGGTTATGCAATGGCACATTGTTTTTTCTTCATTTAGAACACTATGAATAATTCCATTCATTGCTTTGGCACACAGCTGCAAACTCTGACCTGACTTTGTTGGTGCCATGACCTAAACTTTGGTCAATTTAACCCACAGTCAGAACGCCACAGCTGAAGTGGGTCTGGTTTGTGCAACTGCTTGGTGTCACTGCCCAACACAGAAAACACAACACAAACACAGGATATCTTCAATCTGGGGCAAGCAACGAAAACTTGTGTGTGTGTGTGTGTGTGTGTGTGTGTGTTTGTGTGTCAGTACTCACCCAAGCGCGGGTCGAACCTCCAGGCAGGGATGTGATCGTTCTCCTTCAGCCCGCTGTCAGCCGGCAAAGGGACAGAGATGCTGATTGGCTCGCTCACTTGCAGCTCCACTCCCTCGCCAGCCAATAGGTGAACTGAGATGGCCACCACAGGAGTCAACTTAAAACTCTTCTCAGTTCCTGAGAGGAGAGCGGAGAGGGAGGGGAAAATGGTCAAATGTTAAGAGAGAGCAGAGTAAGTGTGTGTGTGCGCGAGGCAGGGGAAGCACCAGCGGAGCATGGGAAGTACTTCGGATAAAGGAAAGTTGTCAGAGGAAAGACAGGCAGGAAGAAAAACAGGGAGCAGAGAGGAAAAGGTGGATGTTGGAAATGTCACAAAGCATTGTGTTGACTGAAGCACAAGCATGCTGGTCTTGCCCATGGGAAGAGAAGGTATATATGGAGAAAAGGGGGGGGTGGGTGGGGTGGAAGTAACCAACCAAGAACAGAGATGTGTGCATGAAGATGCACCCACACACACACGGCTGAGACCGTCTGAATGCCTTGTGTAAGGAGAGTGCACACGGGGGTTATTGTGTTTCAGGAGGTCAGGCAGAGAGAGGGGGAGAGAGAGAGAGGCCTCTCCTGGGCACGTCTGTCTCTCTCTGTCTGGATTAGCTCTCACTTCTGCCCTCAATCGTCCCCACCCCCAACAAAACCAGCCTTCTCCATTGTCATATCTCTATCACAATTTCCTCCTCTACTTTAGGTTGCTCTAGGTAATTTGACCCATCGAGGGAGCTGCAAGTCAAAGTGGACCTGGGATTTTACGTGTATTAGTGCCTTGTCTATGTATAGTTAGCTATAGAGATTAGGGCTGTCCCGAATACCATTTTACAGGTTTCGAATACTTTATGGTATTTCCAAACGAGTATTCGAATACTCTCCACCATTAAAAACACTCAACTATAATTAAGTATAACAGAAGTAATCTAAGATTCCTAGCTTCAGTGTGCACACATGTAAACATAGCCATGTGCTCAAAATATATGGCGACAGTTGGGATTAATGGTAAAACATGCATTCATAATGTGAAAAAACAACTACTCGAATCCCAATATTTAAATCAAATACATACCCATTGAACGAATACCCGAATAATAGAATATTTGGGGCCAGCCCTAATAAGAGATATGTAAGCTGTTTGCAAAATACTTAACTTTGGCCCATTGGTGGGGCCACAGGGAGTGATGCAGTGCTCTTAGGGCCGCGTTCAGACGTAACTAGGGCTGTCGCGATAACCGCAATATTGCAATACCGCGGTGTTGCTAACCCAACCGCAGGCCGTGGAAAGCAACCGCCGGTACCGCAAACCGCAATGTTTACATTTTATTTTTTTCATGAGGCTAGCCCATCGAATAGGATGTCTGATCTAGGGCGTGTGCGCTATCTAAGCACAAATTCCCCCAGCCCCATATTAGCCAGTGCCTTAAGTTGAATGACCGCTCTATGGGAATTCCTTCATTCCGTTTATCAGTCACGTATTTACACACTCCCACCAATCTCTTGGAAGCGGCCGCTTTTGGGAACACGGTAAGACTGTTTGCATTTTAAGTCGGTCTTTTTGCGCTCTCCATCTTTTGAACATTGCATTCAGTGACACCAGATTTCTTGTCTGCTTGAGAGTTGTTTGATGACTCTGCTGCATTAATCACAATGATTTTAAAATTAGCATCGTAACTCCTACTCAGTTGTTTAATTTGACCTACTTTTGAGCCGCTTTGTTCAAGACGATCACTGTCTTTCCATATTTCATGCATCTGTATGCTAGTAGCGAGGGATGGTGGATGAGTGCAAAAATCTTACAAGTAATGTACGCCATTTTTCTAGACGCCGAATATTAGATGACGTGACTTTTTAAGACGCATTTAAAGAAAAAAAACGCCGTCTTATATTCGGACCAATATGGTAATACATCCGTGGTTGTAGCCTTTGGGAGTGTATGTATTTACGACACTCAGACGTTTCGCTTTACAGCACTTTACTACAGTACTACAGTTTAGGAAAGTGCTGTACTTAGTCTGTGAAGCGCATCGTGCATCGCAGACACACTCGAGTGATTCTTTTGGGACATATCTGCATTTCGTGTGGGAAAGAAAATG
>JAODUK010020628.1:0-25683 GCA_027564635.1 Typhlichthys eigenmanni
CCCCCCCCCTCCCCGCTCTCTCTCTCTCTCTATCATCCACAGTGGTGTTGTTGAGGGCTACATCGCCTGCCTTCGAGGCACCCCCCCCCTCCCTCCCCCATCTACATCCCCCCCTCTGTGTTCTATTTTTACCTCCGTGCTGCAGGATCCTTCTCTGTAGGCCCCCCGACACACACACACACACACACACACGCGCACACGCACACACACACGCACACACGCACACACACACACACACACACAACTATAGTTGCTAAAGGTGCTTTTTCTTGTTTTGTTTTGTTGTTTTGTTTTAAGTAACTTTTTAGATTTTGTACGTTCAAGATTTTTTTTATTGCTTTCATATTATTCAAATCTAAATTGACATACAGTGGATATTACGTATATTATGCATATTATGTATACAGTATATATACTGTGCATGTTGAGGTTTCGATAAGACCAAGACAAAGGCTACAATTCAATTATTCATGATTACACTGTTACGTCCTGTAGTGAAAGGTAAATGGTGTGTGTGTGTGTGTGCGTGCGTGCGTGCGTGCGTGTGTGTGTGTGTGCGTGCACTAGAGTCTCATGTCGTCACACTCACAGGCTCGGGTGGGCAGACCCTCATGTCTCCTCTGCTGCCACAGCGCGTGCATCTTCATGTCAGGAGCGCTTATTACAATTCCCACACCCTGTCCAGCGCCTGGTGACAAGCCCCCTGAGACCCCCCATGCAGTCCACAGATTACATACCCACTGGACCGGTGTAATGGCAGCTCAGTGGCTCACCCCACCCCTGCCCCCCAACCCCCCTCCTGATGTCTCCTGTCTGTGCAGAGCCATGTAGAGGATAGAGTCGCGGCAACGGAAGTTTGACCTTGTCAACGGTCACATGGCTCAACTTTTTTGGTAATTAGTGGTCAATAAATGCATCGATTGACATTTAAAATGTAATTTATAGGGTACTTTGCGGCTAACTTCCGGGAACTGTTTTGAGGTTTCACAAGCCGCCATTGCTGCGGGAAAAAAGGATAAAAACTGTCCATTGGAGTGAATGGAGTTGACGCGACCCTCTCTTCTACATGGCTCTGGTATGTGTCTTTTAGCGGCCCTTCTCTGCTTTGGTCCAGACGTATTGCCCTGACAGCACCCCTCCCCTCCCACAGACACTCATACTGTCTCTATGTGAGGCGTTTGTGTGGAGGAATGCTGCTGACGTTGTTATATACAGGTTGAGGAGGTGCTGCTGGGCTTCACAATGCCGTGATGGTGAAGAATACCTTTTAAAGAGATTCTTTGAATTCCTAGTATTCCACGCATGTCGGTGTAGCGAGACTACGCCTTTCTAAATCACCTTGCCCTGATTACTTTTTAGATACTTAAGGGCCTTGACAGTTTTGACCCGGAGCACATTTTTCGAGTCTGACTCAAATAAATCTAGTTAAATAATTCAGTTCTAATGCTCCCCATTGTCAGACTTGGTAGAGGATAAACAGGGCATGTAATAAAGATCTCTAACTCAAGTCAAAAGATGCCCATAAATATGCATAAACATATACAGTACTACTGTATCCAACATGTATGTAAATAGAGGAAATGAAATAATAGATAGGTAGTTCTGATGGTCAGATGTATCTTTTAACGTGAATTAAAGACTAAATGAATGAAAATTGAAACACTGAATAGTTTTTAGTTGATGGGAACTGTCACTGTGTGTTAGAGGGAATATTGTCAATAGGTGTACAGTAGACCTCCTAGTTATACAGATAGCCTCAGCCTCTTCCATCCCATTACTGTATGTCACATAAGCAACTTGTGATACCACATAACATCTGATGCACCCGATAAGCTCAACAGCACTGTCAAGAATCGGGTAGTACATTTCATTGACTGTTAGCATTGTCACTCACGAGTCTGAGTATGCGTGCCACTGCCGGAATACGTAATTCATGTTTATTTTAAGCATTAAACCTAGCCTAACATTTACGAGACCTGCAAACAGCCAGACTAATTGTGTGTACAAATTCCTTAGTGTAAGTCTAACAATTGACTTGGTCTCACTTGAGTTGGGTAGTTTGTCGTCGTGCATGTCAATCAAAATACCTCTCCTGTCAAGTTGGCACCCCCAGCCCTGTGTCCCAGACTTTACACAAGTGATGGTTATCTCTGCAAGATAATACAGGGCCCCTAGACTGATCTAAATATGTCTAAATATCGTTTAAGCCTCAGTACCTCAACTTAATACCATTTTGGCTAGTGATGCCTTAGATGCTTGTGACAATTAAACAGTTAACTTTTAGAGCAGTCGGCTATTTAGTCAGCAGGTAATTGGCCAATATGTGTCTATGAACCAATTAATCTTTTTACTGGCTACGTGCAGGGACGTGTTTGACCTGAAATCTAGTTCCCATGGCTACACACTGTTTGTTTATCTATTATGTGAGGTGTTTTACATTTAACATAATATTGACAAAGGGCTTTTGATGTGGAAGGGGGAGGCTGTGCTAGATAAGAAATTGAAAAGCTAACTCATTCTAAAGTCATTATCGTCACCCCTTGCCTATTTGGCAAGCACTGACCAACCCTAATGAAGAGCTCTGAGGCCTCAGACTACCCCTGTAAACACCCACTGCTTTAAACGAGCCATCAAGTACTGGGACCATTTCCTGGGTAAAAAACTATTTGTCAGCCTCACCTACACAGTTTGACTATGTAATCAGTCTTTTCTGCACCGATTAAAGGACAGACCCAAAGCAAATAATTCCCCAACCCTCCCGAAGCATCTTCAACCTTCCCCAACCCTGCCAAACCATATTCAACCCTGCCCAACCCTCCCCAACCCTGCCCAACCATCCCCAAGCCTCCCAAACCCTGGCTCTCCGTTGCAGGGTCTTCCCATGTGGAACCTCCTTGGCAGGTAGACAGCTCAGAGAAGATCCATTTGTCAAGCTCAGAGTCCTTCATGCCTAAAGACAGAGGCTGTCAATGAGTGTCCTTGAGTGATTAAATGCCTCAACGGTAGAGCTATGCGGCTTTGTTTTACAGGGTTCCCACTGCTCATGGAATTTAAAAAGAGTATTGTCCAAACATGTAAAGTCAAGGAATTTTATCATTTTTTGGGTTGAGTAAAAATCTTACTGGATAAGGTATTACATTTTGAGACTATTCAACAAATAATTAAATGATTGGTCTGAAAAAGTATAATCACATTAATTTTCAATTTTTTTATTGTCACAATGCTGACTGTCACTTTTACACAGTTATCGTTCTTGTTGCCTGTTTATCCGTTCATTATCAGTAATGGAAATTCAGATGTTTCCTCTGTGAAACTCATGGAAAAGTCAGGGAACCCTAATGTTACAGTTTCAGAGGCATTCCAACCGTGTGTGTTTGTCTGTCCACACATGCTCTCCGTGCACACGCGTACGTGCACGCGCACGTGAAATATTGTCCTCTCTGTCCTCTTGTCTAGACGCATTAGAAACTCTCCAAGCCTGTCTCTGCCTGTTAGGGACTGAGTCTACACACTGAGCCTACACCCAAGCTGTCTACATGTTCCACATTAAATCTTTGAGCTGGGGGGGAAATTAACGGGTGTACATTTTGAATGTTACGCTAAGAAAAGCTGTCTTTGTTCTAATTTTTACGTTCGATAATGTCAGGTAGATCTTCCTCTCACGGTATTGTGATTGAACTATGGAAACCGCTTTTGCGTAAGCGCGTGTCCTTTCAGTATGTCATGTGACACATCCTCACTGTGCACTGTAATACAGGAGCGCTAGCTGGAGCCGTCGTTGCAATCTGGCCCCCCTTTCCTATGTGTTACCCCAACGGTAGACGCCAGTATCCCTCTCATGTCTCCACTCCTCCTATGCTCACGTTCTCCTACTCTTTTCTCCTTCTCATCTCTCCGTCTACCTCCCCCTTCAGCTCCCAGATAGGGTGCAAGAAGAGCAGAGGAGAAATGAAGACCGGAGGGAGGTGGGAGGGGTTTTCTTTTTCCTCTGTTTTTTTTTTCTCTCCCTTCCTTTTATCCTTGGTAAGTTTGTTTCTGTGGCCTGGACCTCCTGACCACCAAGGCTAACGTGGGGTCTGCCTTGGCCAGGTGTTTTGTCAAATGAAAGGCTTCACAGGCCGAGCTCTCGCTCGAATATGCCTTCTGCTGCCGTGCCGTGATCCACGGGCATTCTGTTGTCCTTGCCAGAGAGAGAGAGGGAGATAGGAAGGAAGGAGGGAAGGAAGCAGGGCAGAGGGTAGAAAGAAGGAAGGAAAAAGAACGAAACAGAATGGGGGTATGAAGCAAGACTCTTGGAAGTGACATCTAAACTGGTACAAGTGATCAAAGCTCATAAAATCAGGTCGTACAGCAGTGTTTCCTGTTTGAAGAATATCTCAAATACCTTTTTTGTTTCTCAGTCTATAGGTTGCCAAGGGGCACACACCAAGAATTTGTGAAAGAGACTTCCTGACAGTTTTTCATAATCTTTCATGGTTTTGGCATCACACTGAGTCCTTGCGTCAAGGTCAAGCGCTCCTTTTGCCACCGACATAATCCACTGAATCTCAAGTGAACATTTCAATTGCATGTTTAGGCCTGTACCACCATGTTTGCTTTATTTCACTTTTACAATATATACATGTAGGCCTGTCACGATAATTACTAAAACGTATTGTGCAATATATGGACATAACCTCAATCATATTGCGTGTTATTTACATGCTGAGATGTTAGCCATGTTGTGCTGCTTCTGTGCTTGCAGGCAGCTCTCCACACACACACACATACTGTGCACACACATAGAGCAGACAGCGACAGGTGAAAAAAGTGTTCCTAATAGCAATAATAATAGTTTTCAGAAGATATGTTAGCCAACTATGTTTGAAAGAATAAATGTGAAATAGTTTAAGGCGAAAAAAGTGTTCTTAATAGCAATAATAATAGTTTTCAGAAGATAGGTTAGCCAACTATGTTTGAAAGAATAAATGTGAAATAGTTTAAGGCGAAAAAAGTGTTCCTAATAGCAATAATAATAGTTTTCAGAGGATAGGTTAGCCAACTACGTTTGAAAGAATAAATGTGAAATAGTTTAAGGCGAAAAAAGTGTTCCTAATAGCAATAATAATAGTTTTCAGAAGATAGGTTAGCCAACTACGTTTGAAAGAATAAATGTGAAATAGTTAAATTCACTTCAAGGTTAATTTTTAATACTTAGCCAAGCAATTACATTGATTTAACCAATCATAACGAACAATTGATGTCACTTGACAATAGCGGAGCGACACTGTTAACATGATTCTGACAATATCGTTTATCTCAATTATTTCTGGGACAATATATCGCCCAACAATAATAGTTATCGTGACAGACCTATAGATATGTCTTAGTGTTGTGGATCACATCTCAAACTGATTAACAAAATTGTGCAAATTACTGTATATGTTTTCCAGCAGCTCCGGTCCATGAGGGCCGCACCCTGCATGTTTTAGATCGCTCCCTGCTCCAACACACCTGATTCAAATGAACGGGTTATCAGGCTTCTAACAACCTTGAATCAGGCGTGTTGGAGCAGGGAGAGATCTAAAACATGCAGGGTGCGGCCGGCCTCCAGGGCCGGAGTTGAATAGAGTATGTTCACTTTAAAGTTTAAAGCATCGGGGCTTTAATAGCATTTCAGTCAATGACTTATCCTTAGGAAGTGTATGTCCTGCCACTTGTTTGTCACATGGCGAATTGTCAAAATATCCATTTCATTCCTTCATGTAGAGGCTTTCAAGTGTCAGATTCAAAACTCAATTACAAGGTGTTACACGACCGCAAAAAAACTGCACAGCTTGCTCGCTAATTCAAACTGATGTTTATTTATGACATTTTAAAGTAAAAAGTAATTGTCCCGCATTAATTGAAAAGCACAAAGCGTGAAAGAGATATTACAGGGGTTGTAAACATGCACTGCTGGAATACAAACAAAGTGCTTCAGAAAAATTAACCATCCCTAAAACGATTCTCTTGAGTGTCGACTGGACAGAGGACAGCAGGTGATGTATAAATCCAGCCAGATAATCTAGTGTAGGGTTGAGATCAGTGATTTAGCTTCTGGAACCGCTAATGACAGGCGGTTCCTCGTGTGGAGGGGGGGAGGCTTCGGCAGGCAGTAAAACAAATGACGTTTTGGTCAATATGCTAGACTCAGGGTTCTGGGGGGTGGCGAAATCAATAACGGACTTTCTCAGATGCTGGAATCGTACGGAGAGGAACTAGAGAGGAGAGGAGGGGGGGGGGGTGAGACAGACATTTCAGGGAAGGTGAGTGATAACAGGAGTGCCTGCATGTCGAGAGTGAAGTCTTTTTTTTTTTTTTTTTGGACTCGTTAAGTCAGGCTGTCTTGTTGATAAGGGCGCTGTTGCCATGACGACATTTTGACAGCTTTGTACAGTACATCAGTTCAAGGAACAGGCCCAACATGTTCCCACAACAGCCCAGCACGCTGCTTTACAGCGCCAGCTGTAACTGGTTGAGAAGTTTCAAGTCCCGCTTCATAACGCAGGGTGTTTTATTTAGATGTTCTTTAATGTTTGTTTGTAATGTTCATGCTTCAGAAAATTTAATGAAAGTTAAAGTAAAATAAGCTTTCAGGGTCAGCTCAAGTCTAAAGATATTCATTTAAACCTACAATAAACCTTAGTTCCTGATCAATGATATATTACTGCACACCCACATACTGCACTTGAGACTCTAAACATGCCTTTCTATAATGCAAATTAATGTATGAGATTTTGTCAGAAACAGTCACAATGGTTGAGAAAGCAGATCACATAAGTTCCAGGTGAACATCGGCTGGAATTATCCTTCAGCAATGTGTACAGTATGTTTGCTTAGGAAGCAATGTACCTTATACCAAGTGACCTAAAGTATACATCTTTCCTGTAGGTACGAATGTACTTTTCATCCATTAGGTTCATCAATTTAGTGTTGCGAATCTGAGTGTTTATATACTAGCAATCAATGGATGGATTTCATAACATCTAGCTATTACTACACTCCGCCTGCTTTCTTTATCTAAGATGACCTTGTTTGATAACTGTAGGTAATAATGGTAATAAAGTCTTGGTTGCGGGGTCATATTTTAAAATGTTTTTCTGTTTTTGAACGTTGCATGCTCTTATTATTGTTCTTCTCACTAAACTGTCATCTAATACCGTATGAGCTTCTCCAAGAGGGTCAAGAGGCTGTGGAATTATTGTATTGCAGTGTTATTAAACTGCTGAATTGTTCTATTCCACAGGCTCAATAGCTGTAGGCACAGTATGCACACTTTGATAATGGCTTCTGTTTTCAATCGCTTTCAAAGTCCTTTATTTTTTTACCATTTTTTTATTTATGAGTCCCTACAGTCCCTGGTGTCAGAGGTGGGCTATATTGCCCTATTCTTCTCTAGCCTATAGCTCTCCTTTATTTTCCCCGCAGGGAAATTACCTTAGTGCCGCTACACACACGCACCACACACACACAAACACACACACACACACAGATCGAAAAACAGTCCGGAGTTGTCTGACACCTTTTAAGAGAAGTCATGCAGTCTTTTGCAGCTGAACCAAGAATTACTGTATGCAATATAAAGAAAATTGTCAGACATGTTATCAGTGCTGTCCATGAATAATATATTGGGGGAATGATTGCTAGGGTTTTCAATTACTCATCCCGGTCCGTGCAGTCTAAAGCCTGGCTGATTCCTGACATTATTACTGAATTTTACCCTATAGCTATTTCTCCCTGCCTCATCATCAGTGTTCACATTGACTTGATTTACCAGGGTTGCTTTTAGGAAACTGGCTTTTATCTTATCTGCATTTTTTAACATAAAATCTAATAACATTACACAAATAAACTTGTTCTTGTTTTGCTGTGTAATGCAAGCGGTCGCAATCGCCAGGGTTGTGAAGTAACTGATTACAAAAAAACAGTAACTGTACTACAGTAACCAGCTACAATAGTGGAATCAGATTACAGGCATGGAAAAAAGAATGATATGATTACTACTTTCAAATTTTTAAGGGAAGTCAGAAGAAGCTGCTCTCTTATTAACTTTTCATTCAATCAATAATAGAAATGAAGTGAAAAGTAAGGCTAGTTAATTTAACATAATTTAATATTTGTCAACACAGCCCGCACTATTACTTGAAGAAAATAATCAGAATTGGAATGTTGTGAAGAATTTTAAAGGGCCCCTATTCTAAAATTCAGGTTTTTCCAGTTGTGTGGCAAGAGAATGTTCCCCTCGAAGGGATAAAGATCTGTCCAATAGCTGCCAGCATGTACTACATGCTGATATACTACACCTTCACCCCTCATCTACTCTCAGGATCCTCTACCCCTCCCTCATATCTCCATCTTGCTTGTCTACTTCCTGTTCTCCTTCAGTCAAACCTTCTATCAGCGGCCCCCGGTGGCCAATAGGGATAAGGAAATATAGGCCGCAAAATGTTTATGTATCTACCGCTCCCTCCCTTTCAACGTCTCAACCCCTCCTCTACCACGTTTCTGTGATTATTTATGTCTTTAATCCCGTTGGTTCATTCGTTCCACATATTTCCCTCTCTCTCTCTCTCTCTCTCTCTCTCTTTCTGTGGTGTTGCAGTACGATAATACGTTATACTATACGTTATGCTGTGCCTACTCCTCGTTTATCGACGACCAGCACTGCCATCTGGGTTGGTATTCAGGCTTAAGTCCAACACGGTTATGTCGGACTCATTTATTAGAATTATTGCCATTCAAAGCAAGCGTAATCCTATCCGTCTGTTTTACTTGTCTTGCAATTCACTGCGCGTGTTGCCGTCTGGTGCGTTGCGTAATGTGCACAGGCCGCTCCAAGGGAGTGTGTTCTTTAGTGTGTGTGTGTGTGTGTGTGTGTGTGTGTGCGTGCGTGCGCTCAATGACTCAGGGCCATGTTGTACGTGACAGATGACTTGGTCATCTGTCACGCAAGCCGTCTACAGTTAGTCTCTCTTCACGTCACCTGGTACTGAAAGAACCGATCAGTTCAACCTCCTTGCAGGTCTCATGTTTGAAACTTTAGGCAGCTAGTCATTTAGCAGAGGTATGGGGTCTTTTCAACAAGAGCAATGACACTTTAAGTGCCTATGGAGGAGGGCCTGTTGAGCTATCGTGACAGAGATTAAAGAGGTGAGCCTATTCCAAATATTTGTAATCCTCAACAATGCGTTAAATACACACCTATAAGTAGTTTCACATCATTCGTGACATTTGTGATTCAGTTGTTTTGTGTTATACTCAATCCTATATGCTATAATGATTTTGATAACAATTGAGGGCTTGGGTTTACTATTAATGTTTTTGTGTTATATTAATTAATGGTAGATATTAATTAAGAGTATAAGACACATCTGGCTTGTCTGTTGTGATAAGGCCACCATTGTATCAGGACGTAGTGTTGGTTAGGGTTAGGTAAACGGTCATTTTCTACAGTTAGACCAAGGAGGCTGAATGTATATGGGATTAAGAACAGCACTGGCCTCGTTCCCCTCAAATATACAAACTGCAGACGTAAACATATTTCTGAACAGGCATTCACAGCTCCGTCCTGCTCCGAAAGTGATGAAGAGAGTGTCTTGTATTAAACATCCAGCTAAGGTGATGCGTGGGGGGCCTTAGTACAGCTGAAATGCACGCTTCAGTCGGTTGGCAGGGCTGCTTGGCTAGGCCTCTTCACTGCTCCATAGCTGTGCAGACCGTGTGATTACACTACACATACAGATTGAAGTGAATCAGAGTGCTTTGCTGAAAAACTATTCAGATGAATGTAACGTCGACGGGCGCCGCACTCGTCCTCATTGGGGAGGGGGGTGGGTCGCCCAGGTCCGCAGCGCGTCTTTTGTGTTTAGTTACTGTTTACAGCTGTGTGGGTCTGGGGGCATATGTACAGTTCAGGTTTGTCTTGTGTTCCTTGTCTGTTATTGTGTGCTGCGAGTAAATGGGCTGTATTTATACCGCGCTTTTATCCAAAGCATTATTATTATATTATATGCCTCACATTCACCCATTCACACACACATTCATACACAGATGGCGATGTCAGCCATGCAAGGAGACACCTGACCACCGGGGGAGCAGATAGGTTTAGGTGTCTTGCTCAAGGACACCTCGCCACTTGGTGGTGAGGAGTGGGTTCCAGCCATCGAGTTCTTGATCACCTATCGGTCCCCTCTAGCACTGTGAGGCTTCTGTTTACGTGTTTTCTTGTTTCCTGTTTTCCTGGCTGTGTGAAACCAGCGCATTGTGTACAGAGCAAAGGCTCGCTCAAGCATGGTTGCATCTTGGTTTTCTGCTCTCGTCTGCGCCTGCACGCGCCTCCCGTCAACGCGTTACAGATGAATTCCAGTATTGACCCAGTGCCCATATACTCTGCAGCACAGTGCTAGATTTGCCATTAGCTACAGGAATGCCGTGCAGGTGCAGCACACTAAAGATGTAAATATATTGCTCACTTGTATGCTTGTATATGTATGTTTATCTACATGAAATAGAGAGGATTCACACAGGGGGGTGGATACTGATGAATGTAGGATGAATGACTGGTGCACCCACATCCTATTTTCAGAGACATTTTCTTTTCTTCTAGCTGTGGTTGCTTATAGCACGTTTACATATATTGCCCTTAGTCCTTGAGTGAAGTCTGAGGGCTTATAAATAGCATCTTTAATCTCAATGCTTCCCAAAGGCCTGCCTCTGCCACTTACAAGGTCACCGACGTACACTGTAGATCCATGCAAAGCCTTGAAGAGACGCTGTCTAAGAAGGAGAGCCAGACTAATAAAGGAGGATGCTCAGTATGGGACTTAGAAGCATTAAAATGATGTGCAGTGTGTCCCGTGTGGGTCATAGGCTATCTAAAAAAAGCCCAAACAGTAACCAAGCAAGCCGTACTACAGGGTCCAAACAAAGATACTGTAGTGTGGGGGCATATAGCTTCACTACAAGTGGTTCGAACTCAAATTCATTGTGTTGCATCATTAAGTGAATGCATTTTACCACATTCAACAACTTGTATTTTGCTCCAGTATGAGGCTATTCCAGCAGAGCTCACAGACATTACATTAGTAAAAGAAATGCAGGAGATGTTATGGTCTAATGGTTTCAGGCAGCCATGGTAAAATGGGCCTGACAAACCATATTGTCACAATATGGTTTGTTGTGTTGCTGGGTTGAGCTTTTAAATGTTTGGATTATAATAATATATTTTTTTTTTTTGGTGCTTTTTGTGGTTTGTGTTTATGGTTAGGGGTTTCATTATTTATTTCCAATGCGCTGCTATCCTCCTGAAAGTAGAAACTATGTTAAAATGTATTATAGTTTGCTCATCTCTGGAGGTTTGGGGTTTAAAAGCTGTCTGATCATTCAGTACATGATTCTGGATAGTATTCTGACAGCACTGATGTCTTGGAGGAATTCATTACGGACGGCTGGCAGTCCATGATGCACCAAAAGCAGACTCTTTCTCAAACCTTGTTAAAAATCCCTAATTCAACAAAGTGCCCCAATTCTTCTTGACTTTTGGCTTGAATTCAGTCTAACCTAAAACGATTGGAGTGCTCTCAGGTCTGTAATTGATAATTATGAGCAAGCTATATCCTGTATAGTAGGTGTCAGATGTTTGATTCTCTGTGAGGGCAAAGGCAAACAGATTTGTATCTCTGATACTCTGATCTAAGCTAGTGAGACTAATGAAAAGTTGATGGAGCATGGCGCACCAAGCAGCTTCTCTGTTTATGGCCTCTGAGCATTTTATTGATCTATTTTTAAGATGCTTTAAGCACCGAAAGTCGATTTCAATAGCTGGCAAAAGAATGACACAAAAATCCTAACTTCATCTGGGGTAGAAAATTACTATTGTTACTTCAGTGGTTTTGCTCGGCAGAGATATTGCATCTCTCAGATACAAAGCCATGGTGCTACTGCTCTAATGAAGCACAACATTTGTACAGGCACATTAATAGCCCCATCAAAATTTGATCGAATTTTCAGAATATTTGCATTATTGCAGTTGCGACCAGGCAATCACTGCAGTCCTACAACAGGTGGCAGTCAAACAGCCAGGGAATGCAATCAAACAGCAGATCTGTTCAAATCTAACGCTTAAAAAATCGACTTATCTAGTATCTCTCATGCAGGCATGCTATAGCCTACAGGCAGGGTCAGCCGTTCTTGCTAACTTTGAGCTCAAATCAAAACAGAATCGCTCTGCGGCCCCCCGCGGCGACTCCTCACACGTCGAAAATGCATTGTTGAAGCAAATGCTACGGCTTTGTTTATACGAGCAGTGTTCGCCACTTTGTTTATGTTGCTATTTACTGAGCCATGGCTGCGTAGAAGTATTAGATTATTTTTTCAACACGCACATAGAACGGTAAGATAGCTAAATGCGATATTTGTTGAATTTGACAAAAAGTGTATTAGCTTAGCATTTAGCTTGCAATACCTGACTTTACCTTAAAGGACAGTGTGTACATTTTATTGTATCATTGCACCATTTCACATATTTCAAGTAAGTATTTTAAAACTTGCTCTAAACATTTCACGATTTGTTGTAAACAAATATGCTGTACCTGATAAAAGTTGGACTTTTACTGCAAATCTCCAGGTTCAAAGGAACTAACTGCATATTTCCGAAAATAGGCTGTCTGGATGCAAATTCCCAGGCTCGTGATTGGACAGAGCACATGTTTTGTTACCAAAAGTGAGATCCTCTCTTGAGGCTACTCTGACTATGTGGTGATGAGTGCTATTTCCCAGAGGCCTTTGTTTTGCTGCTGTAGGTAGGCTGACTGGTGCTCCAGTGAAGCTCCCCAGCGATGTGTGAGCAGACGACTGCAGAGGAAACAGGGAAGAAGAGCGTTGCTGATGCATTTCCTGTCGATGCACGCACGCGCACGCACACGCACGCGCACACACTGTGATTTGCTATGAATGAGTTGTGTACGTGCACGCATGCATTGTGGGTTGCGGTGATGGTAATATGATATGTAATACGCCCTCATGTCGCGGCCATGCTGAAATAATAGTGATGCAGAGGCTCTTTTGGCTGTCATGTCTAATGTCGGCAACCCCAGACTGCCTGTCTACCCTAATTCTGTCATCAGGCACTTTTGTCTTTCACACAAATCCATCACCGGCTTCCATCAACAGCCTCTATTGTGTGTGGACTACTGAAGCGCCTGCTTCCATTTAATTCATTGTTAATCTTTTTTTTTTTATTTTTATTACAAGAAAATAAGTTAAATAACATGTTATATAATGTGTCAGTGAAAAATCTGGAAATTAATTACTGGGCTGGATTCAGTTTAATCATTCACGTAATGTTTTAGTTGCAGAATTCACCACCAATTAATTTGTTTCAGACATTAATTTAGTAAATAATGTCATATTGTGCCATACTTTGTGTTAATTTAACTTATGCACTCCTATTAAATAGAACTATTGTTTAAATATTACAGAGTTTTGTAAATGGACATTTACACAGAGTAAACACAGGGTAATATACAGTATACGATGACAGGACTGTGTGCCTACTTAAATAATGTATTTTGGATTGTATAAAGGTAAAGGTGCTTTTATTGTAACATACATGTAAGGATAACAAAGTCAGTGTGGCTGATAACAAGATGTTTTATTTGTGGACAGTTTTTTCCAGAGTGAGTTCAAGAAATACGCGAGCACTTTCGAAATAACATCAAATGTTCACATAACTTAGCACTGCCTCTACTCGTAGACTATACATATCAATGGATGGGTTTCTTGAGAACGGGTTTGAAGATTGAGCTACAGTATGCTGTCTGGCCGTCGCCATCTTTTCAGTACCCGACTCCTCCGTAACCCCCTACCCTATCTTTTATAATGGGATAACATATCTATGGACTATCTATGGAGACCAAAAACCAGGCATGTTTATATTTGAATCTAAAGGCCGTAGATATACTTCGCGCACACGTAGACAAGCGGCTGCGTCGCGATAGGAGTTGTTCATGTACTTGCCTGCGTACCTTGCATGTGCCGGGAGGGTTTAAAATATAACCAGTAGTAGGGGGCAGATCAGGGCCGAATCATCCCTGGCTAAAACTGGAATATTTTCCTTGACCACCTCCTAATTTCCACAACAACAACCAGTCAAAATGTGGAGCGAGAATCATATAGATGTTATAGGTAAATTACAAGCTAGCTCTACGAACTTTTCTTTGAAACTTTCCGCCATTGTTGTTCTGTGTTTAGAAACTGCTGCTGATAATAATTCATGTTATTTGTGGATGCCTTTCAAGACACTCAAGGACATCCTACATTGAAAATAGGCAAATATAAAGACATAAAACATTTTTGACTATTAGTCCCTCACTGTTTCTGAATGAGTCATTTGACACAGACTTTAAGACAAGCTAACAGCGAATCCACAGCCATCTAACCATCACGACCTGAATCACACAATGTGCATGCGCCCAGCTAACAAGGACATTTATTGGAAATGACTGGTATCAGGTCACGGGGATGCATCCAGACTTAGCGAATATAAGTAATCCCTGAAGCGTTCTGCCAGGTTCACCAGGTTAAATTATGTATTTAATTAGGAGGTTTCCCTGCTAGGATTTTTTATTATTATTTATATATATATATATATACAAAAAAAAAAATAATATATATATATATATATATATACAAAAAGCTCTATATTGTGTAAGATGGTGCAAATTCAATAAATGTGTAGTAAAGAATAAAAGAATAAACGTGTCATGAAGCTGTGTAACTTCAGCAAAGGACGACTGTAGTTAATGTCATACTTATGTATGACTCAGCATCCCCTGTTTGCACAGCTGTGTCTTTATCTTAATCAAACACTATCACATGCCATCTACCTGTTTTTCTGGTAATCCTTACTATAGGCTTCATTTACATTACTTCATAATACCTTCAACTACAGTACGGTTGGTCTACTGCAGTATACAGTAAAGGTCTAAAGTTTACAGTCCAGTATACTCATAAATGATCATTATTTTATAATGATATTATTACATATTATGTTAACATAATGTTTACATAATGTACAGTATATCCGCATGCAATATTAAACAGTATTATTCACGTGTCAGTGAGCTGTCGCTGTTTCATGGCATTACTTTGCCTAAATATTGCCCGGGACCGTGACAGACAGGCAGAGTAGATGAATGCAGCTATACGACAGCAGAGGATAAATGGCCCAGCACAGAGATAGCAGCTACAGCTAGAGAACACTGCAGAAACACTGACAGACTTGACACGATGTTCCTCAATTTACTGTACTTTACTGGAACAGCGCTGCAGTACAGAACGTCCGACTTTTTTTAGACAGACTGGAAGAATACCTTCAGGAGAAGCTAAGAGGTCAGCTATACCACTTATGGTGTAGTTAGAATATGTTTAACGTATATTCGACAGGTACACACTAGCACATGCGTAGTCTGTTTGGTTGTCCTGTGATCTTATCCAAATATTCCCTGGAATAGGACACTTCTCCGGGTTTTAGAAAAGTGTATAAACTGTCAATTTTGTCTAGGTGGGCTAAGTGCTGTCTGTGTTGTTTCACGTACCATCGGCTAATCTTTTCACCATTTTCACAACTAAGCTAATTTAATTGAAAGTTAACAGAGTCGATGATGGGGATGCCAGACGTAAAGTAGCCTATTGTATGTCTGCCACAATATTTCTTTCCCAAACATATTTGTCTTCCATGTAAATCATCTATGTTTAGCTATAAATTTGTGAATTTGGCCATTTTCTAAAAGGCTTAGCATTGGTACACCATTAGTAGGCTATACCACATGGCACAAGTCCTATCGTTGACCCAATTTAATAAGCAACACAATTTTATACGATATTTAGCCTGTTTTTCAATCAGCTAAAGGGTCCTTAGCATTGGAGGTCTCTGTATTATCCTGCCTTCACACTGTCTGCTCGCTCAGCTACACAAATCGCTCTATCTCCTGGCCAGCTGTCGCTGAGGTCACTTTTGTGTCCGCACAGGGGTGGCATGTCTCTCTATATTGCCAGCGACAACCAGGAAGTAAAATGACAGCAAACATGGCCTGCGTTCCCGCAAAAATAAACATTTAGGGTGGATTTGTTTTTTGCCTTTTGCCTTTTCTTCCACATTATGCCTGTATCACTCACCCGTGATCCTCCACTAGAGCAGATGCAGGTTTGTGTGGCAGTGATATAGGCGGAAGTCTCACTATGCATAGGGACCAGAGCCATGGAAAGAGAGTTATGCCAACAGAAGTTTGACATTTTCAACGGTCACGTGGTTCATGGAGAGGCAAAACTTCACAGTTCCAGGAAGTGATTGGTGGGCAATTTGAATCAATATAGAAATATAAAACTTAATTTTCTTAGTAATTAGGAATCAATAAATGCACAGATTTACATTTACAATATCATTTCTAGGGTACTTGCGGCTCACTATTTTGAGGCTCCATGATCCATTGGAGTGAAGGGAGATGACGCGACCTTTACATGGCTTTGGCATGGACACATGCCACTTTTACGTATCTTCTATTGGCCTGTTTTGTGAATAATTAAACTAATGACTGCTACTATCCGTAACATTTGAGGTGCCATATACAGAATATACTTGGTGACACCGCACCTCTTGAACACAGCTTCCTCCTGCGAGAAGCTTACGAAATTGGCCTTGGCAGAGAGCGCACTGCTTTAAAGGGAATGAGGAGCTGATTTGATTGGCCATAATTTAAGACAGCCTTCACCACTGCTGCTAATAATGTATTCGTTCTAATACAGCTCTTTTTAAACTGTGCCGATATACAGATAGATAGACAGATAGATAGATAGATATATGGATAGATAGATGTAGAAGGGTTTGGTAGTAGCGTTTCTGACATGGGTAATGACAATACTTTCCATTTAAATTGATACATTCAGACTGAGATAAAGAGAATAACATGATTTAGTCTAAAATCCTCTCTAAACTGGTTGATTGAACATTATTTACAATCACAATTTCGGCCTCCGCAATATGCTAATTGTAAAATGTCATATTTACTGTACATGCAGCCTACTAAGCAAATTTTTGACCTTGGAGTAACCACACAAATAGTAGACAAGTAGACATTTCTCCTCAATGCATTTTCTTAAATGGTTTCCAATATAATAACATAGAAACAAGTTTTTTTAGCTTATTTGTTTTGGTTATGTACAATATGTACATTACAATATACAGTAGGCATATGTCTATTTCATTGAAATTGATTTAATTGCCTTTTATAATCACACTTTCGGAGAAAATAAGATATTTGGCATAATAGTAATCGTGACCCTAATCGTCTGAACCCAGATAGGCTGTGTTTGCGAAGGCATATAGGCTACTGGATAGTATGACAGACGAAAGATGCATGTCATGTTATTCTATAGCCTACATGGTCAGGTATAGAATACATGACGATGTGTTCAATGCTGTGGCGCAGACAGCAACTGGACAGGGTAACACAAGAGACGTGTTTTGTAAAACATTAATAACTCCCTTAATGATATCACACACGGAGGCAGATAACACGGAGACACACACATAATACGTCTATGTGATTAAATCTCTGAAATGAAACTATGGAATTACCATCATTATAACTCGCTGTTAAGATTAGCGATGATCTATGAATATTATAATTGCTGCCTGTGGGTTTATTTATTTTTTATTTTTTTGCAACTGAACAATACAAGTGCCACCTTGTGTAAGTGATCTGAAGAAGAAATTACTTTAGACTATTAATACATCAAGCATTCCATTACCTCTAGTTGCATCATCCTGCATGTTCTAAAATAAGAGAATAAAGATTTGTGGCGCTCATTAAGGCTTTTATAATCAAGACAGACAGGGAAACTCCTCTTTGCTGATAATCTAATCACCCTCTTTCAAATTGACATTTATTGTCTTTGACACACGGGATCGATCCCTACTCTGGTTATTTAATATAAGCAAGGGAGCCTGCCTACCCATGCTTTTGCTTTTAGGGGTAGGAGGAGCCGATTTCCTGCGATTGTCAGTGCTCTCTCTATCTCTATCTCTCTCTCTCTCTCTCTCTCTCTCTCTCTCTCTCTCTCTCTCTCCCTCTCCCTCTCCCTCTGTGCTCAATTGCCAAAGTTGAAAATTCAGCCTGCCTGCAAGCGGTGCGCCGAGCAGGCTTATGTTTTGTCCCGCTTTACCGTGACACGGGACGATTCACCCCATCTGCCTTCAACCTCAACGGTTGCTTCTTCTAACTTGGTTTTCGGCTACTTTCAAGATGTCACAACAAGAGAAGAGCGTTCGGCATAAAAAGCTGGTAGGTGTCTGAAACCCCTCCCTCCGTACATAGAGATGTCTGGCGCTGTGTTAATAGCAGGTATTAGAGCAGCTTCCAACACGTTGGGCAGAATAAAAGCGCTGGGATTCGAACCGGAAAACGGGAATAGGCTATTGTAATTTCAGTAAGATGTTTTTAATGGACCCCTATTGATCCGGTCAACTATAGCGTATAAAGCGTGACTATTTCTAATAGTGATAGCCTACATCTACAATTATTGTTGTTCAGAGTATTTTGATATTTTGATATGATAGTGCGTTCGGCAACGCATTTCGCACATTGTCCATGTTATGTGACGTTTTGTCAATTGTCCAAACATTTTCCGATTGCTATAGGCATATATATGCTGTGATTTGGTTTTTCTGGCTACATATGAAATCATATGTCATTGCTAGGTTAAAATAATACTTTTTGGTTGTAACTTGTAACTACTCGAACTTAATGACAATAACATCGATTGGCTACATACAGTATGTGCTGCCGTGATCATAGCCTAGCCTGGCTTACATCAAGGAATATGTTCTATTTTAAACTTGACATGCAGTAAAATAAGTAGTAAACAATTGTAAAGTTAAGAGAAAAGTGGCACCAGTCAAACGCAATGCCCCAAAAATGTATTTTCATCTCAGCGGTCAATATCAGTGTTGTTGAAGGTCATCATCTTGTTTTGTACATCTGTCAGTGCCGGGTATAGGCTATACTGTATGTCCTTATATAGGCTACGTTAATGAACTGCAAGAGAAACTGTTTTGTTCAGTACAGTTACAGGTGATATGGTGATTGCGGGAAGGGATTTGTTTTTGACCGAATCTCTCCGCAAATCCCCCAGATGTTTTATCTGGCTTTGACACTTCTCACTCTACCACCTCTGACCAGCTTCAATCCCTCACACACGCTACAGTATTGTAGAGTTAAGTACAGCGAACTAAATTGTCCTAACAGAGCCTTGCGACCAGGGAGCCCGGTTCTCTTCTTCTGAACCTGTGAACTGTGCGTGTTATAAGTATGTAACCTGTACACTAGTGCCAGGTCCTGCTCTGCCCGGCGCTGTTACACAATATGGCTCACCAGGCACTATTGCACATTTGCGCTCGCTGTAGCGTACGATATGTCTCGCCATGGGCAGGGTCCTTGCGCTGCGGCGTGGTATTTCTCATTGGCGGGGGCGGAACTTATGTTTTTCCCAGACTAAATACCGCAAGGCTGGCTTTAGGGTGAATTCCCATTGTGCCTGCATGCATGTCCTCTCTCTGTCAGTCTGTGCATCTATCATGTCACTGTTTGTTTCCTGCTCTCTCTCTCTCACTCTCTGTCTCTGTCTTGTCCTGTCTCTAAGGGACAATGGGCACCTTGACTGCATTCCATGGCCCAGAGGCAGGTGGGAAAGCTTGCAGTTTTGTCTCCGTTTTGTCTGCTATTAACCTATTTTTATTTAAACTTTTGTGGTTTAAAACATTGGCTGTTTACCAGGGACAGCCAGGGGATTTAGAGAACGCTGGCGCTTAAATATATCATGTCCTGCAGTGGAATTGTGCTTTGTGTCAATTCGAAGGTTTTAACAAAGCTGATTGAATTTAACCATGAGCGTAAGAGACATCATTGTGGTGCTTAATGACAAGCATGTGAACTTATTTTAATGTTTCACATATGAGTTGGCTTTTACAAAGGCCTCAGATATTTGTGTACAGTATGTGTGACGTAGCCCGTCCCCCCCGGGACGCAAACCCCTCTCCCACAAATTAGAGAGTGAACGCCTTAGCGAGGGATGCTTAAGCCCAAGGGCCCTAGCATCTGTCACCAGAGCATCCAAGAGGTATGGAGAGTGAGGTTTACATAACTTACTGCACAGTGCTACCGGCTGGCTACATGTGTGTGCCCATATAATTGATTGATTGATTTCTCTTTTTACACTCTGTGTGTGTGTGCGTTGAGTAGTATTGTACCGCACACCTAGTCCCTTGTTTCTCCATAAAGAATACAGATAACAAACAGCCAACATACTTGCTTGGCGGAGCGTGGTTGTCATAAATTAACAGTGCGAGGAGCAGCTCTCCGGATGGTAAACGGGTTGAGAAATCACATTTGCACCTGGGTAATGCAGTCAGACACTTTTGTGTTAAACGCGCCGTTGGTTCTCAATGTTTTGCTGTTAGTTACTGTGACGCGCTGAAATGTGTTGAGATTATAGCACTATTAACAGAGGGGGCGAGCTTTACTCTGGTACCACACTAATGTTTTGGCAGCACTGAAGTGCTCACAAAACCAGTAAAGAATGACTCTGGGGATGCTATTGTACACACCTGGTATCACTATTGCATGTGACGCTTTCTTTGTGGTATATACAGTACATTGGTTTCTAATTAACAAAGTGAGTGTGCCATGTCATGGTTTATTGAAAATTATAGAGCGTTATTTCACCTGTTTGCTGTATTAAAAATGGCAGATATTTCCACTATATAAAGAACACTGCCTTCTTGTTCAGATGAAAAGATGTGCTTTCCCCTCCACGCAACAGATAATCCCACTTCAAATCAGATCTAAGATGCATTATGGTCTTTCAAGGCATGGAAAGGTTTTCTGAAAAATTGACTTAATACCTGAAGCGATTACTACGGATTCCAACGCAGAAGTGAAATGATTGTTGCTTCAAGGCCCACTTCTTCTGTGCAATTTGAGTATCCAACTTTTATACTGGAGAATGATTTTCCTGTTTTCTATCGGATGCTTTTATTTAATACATTTTATTTAAAGGAGCGCCTTTCATAGCACCCATAATCACAAAATACAATTCACAAAAGATGAATCAAAGTATATTCATATAATATCAATCAAGTAACAATGTCACAATGAATATGACAATTTAATGTAGATATTACCCAGCTAACAAGGAATGTAACTGGGACATTTTGTGAGGTACTAGAGAGGTACTAAACGTTTGGGTCATTAGAGGGACATTCATAACATTTAATTACTATACATTAAGCAGGCCTCTTAGTTTCCCTCCATCAGGTCACAATACATATCGGTCCACATTGTACCTCCCAACATGTAGGTGTACCCTTCCCTGAGTGGTAGAGCCAGCAGGAAATGCCGTCTCCATAGGCAACGTCCTTGGCCTGACAGACAAGGGCTGTGTTCCGGAGGTGGATAAATGGAAGGGGGGGGGCCAAAGGGGGAAATCCAATTGCATTCATCATTATTATAACAAAAGGTTAAATTAGTCACGTGTGTGTGTAGTGAACAGTATTTGTGCAAGCACTGGCAAATATAGTGGTAATCGGCCTATATTGCACCGAAATGGAGTGTATGCAACATACTAGGGTATCTTAGCAAGCAAGCAACATTTATTTATATAGCACTTTAAAAATACAAAAAGTAGTCACAATGTGCTGTACAGAAAATTAAATATAATGCATAAAATGTAAAACAATTAAATTTCACTTAGAGTGAAATACAAGTCTGCGTGGGTTTCCTCTGGGTGCTCCGGTTTCCCCCTCTATCAAAAACATGTCAGGTTCACCCTCCAGTCAGTACTGTTGACCAGAGACACTGGCCTCAATCTGGAGTCGGTCCCCGGGCGCTGCACACCGGCTGCCCACCGGCTGTCCACCGCTCCCTTGAGGGATAGTTTTAAATGCAGAGAACAAATTTCGCTACATGTACTCTGTGACAATAAAAGCACCTTTACACAGTGTATTCACGGGTGCAGGAGACATTTCCCGCTCAATGGCGGACCAATCAAATGGCATGAACGTTCCCTGGGAAATATTTCAGCAGACCTATCAGAGAGCATAACCGTAGCATAACCGTTTGGGCTCCACACAGGTTAGACGTGGTGTGTTCCCACAATTAATTGCTTCTTGCTCCGCAGACACCCTCACACACAGACAGGAACATTTCAATTTGAGGAAATTTAGGTTCTACTAAGACATTGGGTACATTAGACATCTGACAGCTGAGCATCAACCAGAAGGGTTGTATGGTCGTGATAGTGAATAGTTTGATAGGAACACATCCTCATAGTAGTTAGAACATGTATTCAGGCCAGTGCAGATCATGTTCACCCAACTGGACAATTGGCAGCTATAGCTATTGGAGTAGGACATAACTTCTAGAAACTATTGTGCATTTTCATTTTCAATACATAGAATATTAGAAATGTTTACTGGAAATGTAATTTCATACACACACCAAGACGAGTCTTTAGTTGCACCTCATGCCAGGTTCAGACTACACAAATTCAGACCGATTTTGACCTGATTTGGTCGTGGCTAACACATTTCCACCCAGCCCAAAACTTATGTTATTAGTTGTCTTTTTCTGAAACAGTCTCTTCTTGAAATATGCAACCGACTGAACCTCCATATCACGTCAAATGGGATATCATATACTGTTCCGGTTCATTTACTTTTGAATTCAGGCATGGACTACATTGGATAACGCAAGCACTTGGCTACTAGATTGTGGTGTCAGTGTTGTGCTTCGTTGTCAGTGTTTCCTTCTCGGGTGTCTGCGCCGACTCGGAAGGTATCTGAAAGAGACGTCCACGCTCGAGCATGCGCCCGTGCGTGCAGCACCCACATTCGCGATGACAATATGCTAATAAACCTGTCGCTAGACGACTCCCAGACGCTTTTCCACGCCTTGGTGTAGTTCTATCTTAAAGCAATGTGATGGATCTCTATTCTGTACTACAAATGTACAACACGGGTTGTCGTCGCAACAGCTCTACAAGGTCATGTGTCTTCCACTAGATGGCATTTGGGTGGGCAGGTCAGATGGCTAACTGGCGGGAGAACGGAGAGCGTGTCCAGGTCCAAGCCCGGTAGGCCAGATGCTTATATCTGACAGTCTGCAGGCTGCCCAGCTGCTCTCACGAGCTCCAGAACCAGCTGGTCTGGGGTTCGAGAGCTCCCCCAGCTGGGAAGATGAGGAACAAGGGCAGGAACAAAAACTCCGCAAAACATCAAGACCAGAATAAACAAACAGAAGAACGCCGGCTCGTGGCACGTACGCCACGGTCGTTTTCATTTTCTGCATTTTCCCCTTCCGTTTGTTTGGGCCTTGTTTGTGTCACCTTGGAGAGTGCAACCTCTTCCAGTGAAGATTAATGAGAGGGTTTTATACAAACGGCATGGATCACAGATTGAATGTGACTAGTTGGTAAATAAGCACTGTCTGACACGGAGCATGTGTGTGACAGATGACAAGCCTTGCCTAAACCAGATTTTTCTCTCTCTCTCTCTCTCTCTCTCTCTCTCTCTCTCTCTCTCTCTCTCTCATTTACAACAACAGGTGAATTGTTTAATTTTTGCCTGCGATAAAGGCATACCGGCCTGAAAATTTAGTTGCTAGGATATGACGATGCCAGAAAACATATCTCATTGACCGGGTCTGCAATATAATTCTGTGGGCAGAAGATTACAGTATATTGATTGAATGCCAGGGAAAACAATATGTTATCTACTGTACTGTCATATTTGCCAGTAAATATGTGAAGAATTATAAACACCACGAGAACGTGTTTTTCTAAATAGATATGTGCCGGTGTTTGGAATAACAGTTGTTGTGGCTGAAACCAGTGTTACAAATCAGTGGGAAAAAAGTGTTGCAAAAATTACTCACTAAACACTGATTTGCAAACACTGGTATTCTGCCCCTCCCACACCTGAGTGATAATCACTCACACACTCGCCCCCCCCCCCACACACACACACACGCACACAAACACACATGCACACCTTCTTGTACAATTGTGTTTCAAGCATAAACAATTAAAGGCAGGGTCAGTTATTCTCTTGGTAACTTGCTACGCTTGCTAACTCAAATCAAAACAATATCCCTCCGCAGCGCCGCATCACACATTTAAATGCATTGTGAAGTAATGCGGCTTTGTTAATCTTTACTTTACCAGGAAGTCCCAAATCAAAAACCAGTTGTTCCTATGTACTGTATGTTCCTAATTACGGAGCCAGGGCTGCGTAGAAGTATCAGATTTTTTCAACACGCACAGAGAATGGTAAGATAGCAAAATGCGAGGAGATATTTGGTGAATTTGACAAAAACCATTAGCTTACATTTACAGTTGGCTTGCACTAGTTGACTGTACCTTTAATACAGAAATGTTGGTGGTGTCGCGGGGGTGGGGGGGGGGGGGGGCTATTACACAACGTTAACACGAGGAATGTAAGAGCCAAAAAAAAAACCTCCAAATGAAACGACGCTATGGGACTGAGAACTGAGCCTGCCAGACAGGGTGGGTGGGAGGAGCGTGCCCCACCCCAGGCCCACGACAGCTGCTGCTGCGCCAACCCCCCCACCTGGCTTGTTAGCAGCCAGCTGCCTGCATGTATTCCCTCGCAGTCGCCGCATGCTTCCCATGATCTCACCTGCTGGCTCCAGAAGCCAGGGAGTGGGGGGGAAAAGGATCTGCCATTAAGAAGTCCACCCGAGAAACCTGCCTCCTGGGTACTACAGTGTCTCACGCCCCCCCCTGTCTCTTGGACGGAGGTGATAGATGGGGGAATCTTCTTTTCTTTTTGAGGATGCAGGAAGGGGTTTATAATCCTGATAAGTGCGCGCAAAGCACCAAGGCACCGATGGTGTAGCGTTAAACGTGTAGTGTTTCATGAGAGTGCTTTCAAGTAGCGACTTTGTTTTTGTTTTAAAGGTGTAGTAAGCGATTGTAAGCGAATGTACTTCTTGTCAAATTCACCAAATATCTTTTCGTGGCTCGCTATTTTACCTTCTCTGTGCGAGCTGAAAAAAGAATCTGGTACTTTCACACAGCTCTGGCTCCGTTAATAGGAACTAGGGATGCACTGATAGATTGGAAGTAGGGCTGGGCAATATGGACTAAAAATCATATCCCCATATAATTAGGTTGAATACCGACACACTATATATATCGGTATTTTCTATAAAGTATGTTAAATGTTCAGGAGGAGAAAACATTTTTAGCAACTTAATATGAAAAACCGATCTTTGTTGTCAATTAAATGGCTGTCGCGGGTGGGATAGAAAGACATTGCTTTCTTTAAATGTATGTAACAAGGATACCGTTTAACCTATCCACAATGTGTAAAAACTGACGTATTTGACATCTGTATTGGACGATTTTGCAGACTGAATATCGGCAATCGGTATGGGCCCAAAAAATCCAGATCGGTGCATCCCTAATAGGAACACAAACAAAGTGGTGCAGACCGCACGCAACAACAATATCAGAGAGTATAACACTGCGGTTTTCTTCTCAGAAGTAATCTGACAGCTATTAATTAGTATCAAAAAAGATATTAAT
>JAODUK010020639.1:0-25681 GCA_027564635.1 Typhlichthys eigenmanni
CCCACTTACAGCTTCTGTAACCCCCCCCCCCCCCCCCCGACGCACAGCGTACACTTAACTACAGCCCTATACGATATCGGATGTCAGAGCTCCCGTACTTAAAACCTCTGTGTTCACTGTTACTACTGCTGTGGAAAATGACCTTGTTCGTGGTACAAATCCCGATTATCTTCCTTAACATTAACCTTAACATCTGTACTTGTAGTAGTCCTATGTATTCTGATGTCAGTCAGTAGGCACAATTTCAGTCAGATCCAGAAGCGAAGAGATATTTCCATTCCTGGATTCAAAATAGAACTGTCAGCAATTGGATATTCCTTATTGATGCGAGGATGCTGTAGTGGTTAAGTTTGCCTTAACATTCCCAAGCCGTCCTTCCAAACGCTGCATGTCATTTTCTTCTATGCATGGCTGTAGCTGGGCTGTCTGCTGCGGACGTGAGAGAGCGCCTGGGCCAAGATGGCGGTGACGGCGCCCGCACCACAATGGGAAGGCTGACTGATGGCCTAGTAAATTGTTAATTAGACAGAGCAGAAGCCGCTCTTAAATTAGACGCTTGAGCAGCGCTGTTGTCAGGCCCATAACTCAGCCCCCGCTCAGCTCGCCTCGCGTTCAGCCGGCTGGTCCACGACCGGGGCCGCGGTTCAAAGCCATTGATCACGCGATTAGGCGCTTGTTTGCATAACTGATCAGAACCAAGCACCCACGCTCAGGCAGCGGAGTGAGTTGTCAAGCCAACACCAGCCATAATTCCATATAGATACGCCACTGGGTGTACAGTAATGGTCGGGCGCCAAAGGTCGCCACCCATCTGTTTTTGTTTTTGTTGACCTCATTGGTTCTGGAGATGACCCGTGATTGGCTGGATGTCCTGGACACATGTCCTAATGCAATGTGTTTGTCTGCATGCAGCCAGCACTGCCCGGGACATTGTCAGCAGCCAGACTGCCAAGTAATATCCTAAATTATTTATAGGGAGGATATCCTGGGGAGGCGCTTGTAATTTTTCCACCAGTGTTTGGCAGCGTTGATCTCATTAGTGTTTGTGAGGGCAAAATGGAGACTGTCTTATAGCTCTCTTCATGCCTCTCAGATGTTTGTGATTAGTGCAGAAAAACTCAACGCAGAGGTCTACGCTTTCTCCCAGAGAAGATTCGCCTTCTGTGCAGTTCCAACTGTAAGATGCTGCTGTTTTCCGTTATTATCATCTCTTCTATATATCAGATGAAAAGAACCACTTCAGAGAAAACTCATGACTTGCATAAACAGCTGGCTAGATATGTTTTCTTTTCATTGTCCCAGTGAAGGGCAAATGTGCTATGCTGATTATCAATGGCTAATTATTTTAGCTTTCAAATGGTATAAAATTATATAAAATTAGTAACTTATAAGTATAATGAAAATCATAGAATGCATATGACATTTGGTACGGAATACTCTGTGGTTGTATTTAGCAAACATAATTGATTTGTGTACCCAGACCCCTACTGGGTATATCATTGTATCTCAATTCCGGCCAAATGTGTTAAGCTACTTGTAGTTGGAGACTAGTCTAGTCTAGCAGAGCCAGTCTTTACTATGTAAAATCTGGGACAGCACTGGTTAACATTGTCAATATTCGTTTACTTGACAGGAGAGGTATTTTGATTGACATACACGACACAATGACCAACCACATAACTCAATGACAAAGTTGGATGGTAAACTTAAACCGAAGGATCCGTTGGAAAACTAACAACACGACTCTTCTTGTAAATCTGTTAGATATGTAGGTTATGGTTGATGCTTAAAATAAATGAAACAGATTACATTTGTAAATAAAGCACTAGACTAGTGTCGCACAGATATTATGGATACAAACGTCGTAAGTGACAATGTTATCAGCCAATAAAAATCGATTTCCTCACTTCTGGAAAGTCAATAGAGCTTACAAGGGTATATGTGTAGGCTCGTTCTGTCAATATCTTAGGGGTTCCATTCTCTGACTGAGACTGAGGTGGCTGGTGAGCGGGTCTGGGGTCCCTGGGGTTTTTATATATTGTATTGTTTTTACTCATTTTGTATTGTTTTTAATGACGTTGTAGTGTGAAGCACTTTGTGTTACATGAATTTGTATGAAAAGTGCTATATAAATAAAGATTGATCGATTGATTGATATGTATCAAACGTTAGCACAGAGCTGCTTATGTGACATCGTGCTAATGGACGGAAGAGGTTGAGACTAGTTGGAGACTGATGCAAGTGCTGTATGTTTTGTAATGGCATATTTTTACATTAATCTTATATCTTAGAAATTATTAATTAAACAAAGACTAAAGACTCTGTGTCTAAGTATATCCATTTATTGAAACTTCCCATAACAGTTTCACCAAGGAATCCTTCACCAAGGAACACTTCAAACCACTCTGTAGTTTACAGATAGAATACAGTAGCAACAATCGAACCCGACTGGGGCTGCAAAAGGTTGACAATTTATTCAAATGGGAAATGTCATGGATTTGATAGAACTTTATTGTGATCCAACAGTAAAACGTAACATAACAGATACCCGACTGTGTAAACAAAACCAGAACAGAACCATTTGCAGATTAAACCTGCAAGCGCAAAGCTACACAAAAAGATGTTCATAGCCAGTCAGATTGTGAATTCAGAGTGCATACAATCACAATGCAATATATTCAGAAGTGTAATGTGTCTCCCAGAGAGTTTGATCGGTAGTTCACAAGTGAAATATGTGGGAGCACTTCAAAGGAAATAGCATTTTGGGCCATCACTACACGGCTCTGGGAAAATTGATCTGTTAAAGATACGAAATCCCATTCCATAAGTGCTAAACAGCAATATCTATATAAACACAGTATATGCCGGCTCTGCTCTGATACTATACTTTTGCACATCCAAGGTGGGTGAAACACTGTTCTTTCTTATACAAATCAGAGCTATGAATTCAGTCTTTGTAGTTATGGGAAGCAATCGACAAGTAAATGAGACTTTCTAAAGCGTCTAACGCGTAAACGAGGGCGGGTGCATGACAGCAAGCGTGGCTGCGTGTGGTACAATATTCACATAATACTTGACAACGTTGAGCATAGAGGAAACAAGATGATCCACTTCAAGCCATCGCTTCATATTCCCGTGTTCAAGTCCCTACTGCACACGAGCTGACAGACACAAAGATAAATGGTGCCATTTTGGATTTAAATACATAGATATCCATATTATACTACATGGATATGTAGTAAACATACCAGTACCCAGTAAGTAACTAGTAAATATTGAAAGCTTCAACACTCTGTCAAAACTCACAAATCAATGCAAACATTGTTATTCTTTAAATGTACAGGCAGCAGTGGCCCTTCAAATGTACAGATATTTTCACTGAAAGCATCGAGGCATGTTTCTAAATTAAGTAAATTAAGCGTCACCTTGTGTTGGATACCAAAGCACTGCTGAACTGCTATAAAATAAAGCTAAAGACAAGATGTGTTGTGTTTAATGCATAAAGCAGAAAATGGCTTGGTGACAACAAAGCTTCTAGGAAAATATTCTAAATGGCTCGTGTGTTGTTCACACTAGACTGCAGAGGAACTGGCCAGAGAATATATTATGAATCTATTAGCATCGTAGATGCGGAGCATTACGTTTTTGACATTAAAAGTAAAGTTAAGTAGAAAATCTGTTCATATCATTTACATTTACGGCATTTGGCAGACGCTTTTATCCAAAACAACTTACATGCGACATACAATTGTCAATAGTTGGACAGGTTACACAAGCAAGCAATTATGTTAGGGTAGTTACAGCATCTTGTCATCATGAATACTACCATGTATGCATAAATAATAAAGTGAACATAATTAATTAGAGAACAACAAAAAAAGCATTACTTCTTTTTTAAATAAGAGTATAGAGAAGATAAATGTATCATCCATTTAAACACGTCAGCATCCTGCCTCAACATATGACTATGGGGTACAGATAGCACCAAGCTAAAATGTAGCGTCCATGTTCATGGAGGAGGTTTGAGTTTTAAGAATCGGGTTCCTCTCTCTCAGCCATCTCAGGAGCCCGAAGTAGGTTATTCTTATTAAAATGCAAATCTTACAAGAGCGCTCCATTGACACTCTCCGTGTCCCTGGTGTGTATGCTGAATACAGCCCTCTCTCTCTCTCTCTCTCTCTCTCTCTCTCTCTCTCTCTCACCAAACTGCCTACCCCTCCCTGCCTCACTCTCAGCTGTAAGGGCTGATTATCTTGTGTAGATATCAGGGCACAGCAAATTAAATGTGACACTCATTCTGGCAGAACTTCCATTGTGATGATATCTGTAATCGGCTGGGAGGAGGAGTGTGTGTGTGTGGTGTGTTTGTGAGGGGGGGGGATTCTGGTAGGGGGAACTGAGATGGACATGTGGAGATACATGTCTACTAATTGGGTCACGACATCGCTGCCTTGTTTTCACTTATGAAAACATCTCGTTCACATCCCGGTGGTGTGAGTGTGCATGTCATGTTGTGTAGTAGGTTGGGGGGAAAAACACTGAATTGAGATTTCTGTTTGCAGCTATTTTGGATGTGAATAGTTTCATTGCCAGTAGCACAAGCCTAAAGGCCAACGCCCACTGAAGGCGTCGACCTGCGTCTAGAGACACCAACGTTTTAGATCGAGTTCTTTTTAAACAGGCCGTCGCCCACTGGCGGTGTCTGACGCGCGTCCAAGTTTAGAACGTTGTTCTATTTATTGAGCATAAAGCCATAAACATCCACTGAATATCTGCAGGTTTCTGAGCTCCTCCGTCAGTTTGTCTTTACCTTTCGAACATTGCATTTCTCGACGCACCGCTTAACGCCAGTGGCCGTCACTTTGTTGACACTTTGTTCAGACTGCTAGATAATCTGTGAATTCAATGAGCGTTCTATTGCATTTCTTCGTGTCGAAGGTCGTTTTTTTTCCAAGTTCCTAGTGCAATGGTTTGCACCAGAGCCATGGAAAGAACAGTTAAGCCATCTCCGTTCACTTCAATGGACCGTTTTTCACAGTAATGGTGGATTGTTGAGCCTCGCAATAGTTCCCGAAGTTAACCTAAATACTAAAAATACCCTATACATTTGATTTTAAATGTAAATCGGTGCATTTATTGACTACTAATTCCCAAAAAAAATGTTATAAAAAAAAAGTTAAATATCGGTATATATATATATACACACACACTGTATATTTAAACTGCCCACCAAGCATTTCCGTGAATTATTGTTTTTCGTATTGTATATTGTATTTCGAACTTCCGTTGGCGTAACTGTTATTTTCATGGCTCTGGTTTGCACCATTAGAACACTATTGACGACTAGTCTCAGCCTCGTCAGCCCATTAGCACTACCTCACATAAACAACACTGTGATGAACGTCTGAAACACACACAGTACACTCGGGAAGTGGCACTGTCTATTTTCATTGGCTGTTAGCATTGTCACTCATGTCTGCACATCCGTTATTCCGGTGTGACATTTAGTGCTCTGCTTAATTTACTCTTTTGTTTTAAGCAGTAACCGTAACCTACTTATTTAACCCCTTGGCCCCTGAATATATTTGCCATTATATTATAACATTTATGTAGTGTGTTTTTACTTTCAAGGTGATGCTAAATTAATTTGAGATTGTTCATTTTTTATATAGCACATAGAATATATATATATTAAGGTATGATGCATATTCGCCCAACGGGATCCGTTGCATCGTGGCACCAGGGTTGGCTTAGGTTCTACCGAGGTCCCGCCGATGTTTCCCGACCTATGGTGCGCCAGGGTCGTCGGGGCCTCCGTGGCCTCTTGCCCGACCTGAGGTGCATCAGGGTCTGCTAGGATTTCACCGAAGTCCTGCCGATTTTTGCCCGACCAAATTCAGCTATACTAAATGTACATACACTTATTTTTGTTAAAATAAGCGTTATTTATATGCAGCCATTATGGCCGAATGTAGTCTTTCAAGACGGATGCAGCTAAGTCGCGACCAACAGAAATCGTCAAATAACGTAAAAAATATTACCCACATTTTAGTTTATTCCAATATGTTAGCTGTAGAAGCAAACAATAAGCTATTACATATGTTTTTATCTTAGCACAGCTTAACTTCTATTGCACAATTTGTCATATTTGCAGCCTCAATATGCACGAGATATCCAAAAATAAGCTTCCTAGATCCGGATGTTGTTTCCATTCTGACCGGTCCTAGGAGAAACCAGTGCATGCAAAAGGTTCCTACGTGTGAACTGAACATGCACAAACCGGTATTGGGGGAATACATACGCTATCTCAGCTGCATTCTGACTGGAAGCGGTGTCATGCAAAAACGCCTCAATCGGCATAAAGGGGTTAATATATGCCAGAGTCGTGTCGTTAAGTTACCCAATGAATTCCTGTAAATTTTACGTCCGACAATGAGTTCCGTAGTTCGTCGTCCTGTAAAGTGGGCGGGTCTTCACGCAGTTAGCCTGCGCTGTGTCCCAGACTTTACATAAGTAAAGGGCCTACTCTGCGAGACTAACTGACCTCTGACCCCGGGATCTATGGGTAGCCATTTTTGAGTGTAGTTTATATGTCATGACACGTCACGAAAGCATACATAGACGACATGTTTTAACACCTTCAACCACTTGTCAAACATTTCGCCTCTTCTTCCAGAGAATGAGCAACTGATAACACATGCATGCTTTCAGCGTCCCTGTGAAATCTCTTTGACGTCCATGCGGTAGGCAGACAGCTACAGAAGGATAGATCTGATGGCTGGCGTGGGCTCTGATCATGTTTTCACATGCCAGGGCGGGGCTGGCTGAGCCAGTCATCACAGCAATTAATTCCAGAGAGGAATGTCAACATGTCCAGCCTTCCATCTCAGCTGTATACAAATGATGCAGTTTTGTTTGCGGGTCGTGCACGGCCCTGCTCACACACACTGTGCTGCTATTGTCAGTGCAGACCAATAATATGCAATAATATTGAGCATTGGTAAAGAACCCAAGCAAAGTGTTGTCCTTTCATTGAAGTCATCACATCTAGGTGAGAATATTATGTATTTACATCAATAAGCCATGTGTACAAAATACATGCTTGAGTCGTATTCAAAAACTTTGTGATTAGTAATTCATTATTTTAGAACCATAACAACGTTATTCCTAAGCACCATCAATCACAGGTCTCTGAGAACTCCTCACACCTGCGTAGGCACAATATTTTATTGGCCACCCTCCAGCCAATCAGGAAGCACCATTTACGTAGCGCCATTTAGGGCGCCTTCTGGATTCTTCATCTCTCCTCAAAAGCACAGTTTGCAGCGGTTTGTGAATTTAACATAAACCTCTCCGGGCTTTCTTCCACCCGTTCTTTCCAAAAAGAAATATATACTCTACCTGGCTCAAGCGAAGCTCTTGTAATTCATGAAGATGTAACTGCCAGATGTCTGCGAAGTGAACGCAAGTCAACTCGCTCAGTCGGAGGAGGAGAGGAGGTTAATCTTTATTTACACAACTTTGCAATTAGTCAAGCATGCTCCGCAGTGCCTTGTGATGTGTGCAATCGCATGTTTGACGCGCCTGTGTCATGTGGTAAACTCTGGTGGGGTTTCAATACATCTTTCAGCGGCTGTGCTCTCGGTAATTGACAGGTGCTGTCTCTCTCACTCTCAAGGCGTTAGCAATCTCTCTCTCGCGCTCTCTGAATGCATTAGCATATTGAGTTTCGTGGCTGACTGTGAAGCGATTCCCACAATGCTTTTAAAAGGCAGCGCATGGAAAGGCGGCAGTGCACCGCAGAGAAATATGAGACACCAGCAAGAGTACCCTTGCCCCGTGCACACAGGCAACACATATGCATGCATGCATACACAGAGGCAACACACATGCACACAGACGCACACTGCCACTGTGTGGTATATTAGAGTGCATGTGTGCATTTGGGAACATACCACGCACGCACACACACGCACACACAGCTTTTCAGGTGGACTGTATTTCAGGAGGAGTGTGTTGTGGTAAATATAAATGTCCCACTCCTACATTATCCTCAGGGGAGAGGTACGATACAAGGTATCTGAGTCACCCAAAGCTTTTCTCGTTGCTGTTCCAAGCCCGTATACTTAACATGGATAACGTTTATTTCTGAATTATGATCCACGATCGGTGTCTTTCTTACATTCCTTTACAATCAGTATTGTGTCACCATGACGGAGACCTGCCCAGCCGATCTGAAGCTAGTGCCACGCGCTGTAGCATTTTGCGCCAGCGTTGGCGTGGCATTGTGAGAGCACTGGCCGTCACATCACAGCCCTATGGACAACAAATGCGACGAGGCGGTGGGCTGCCGTTCATTTTCAGTGAGAGTTGGCGATTCACAGTGTCAAGAGACGCTGTGACAACTGGGCGGGGCATAAACTGAGTGATGCGACATGGCGATGCTGAAACAAATTATCCAACCATTAAGTAACAACAAGCCAGGAATGCCCAAAAGCTTTCAAGTGTCTCCCTCGTTTGTCGTCCGTGTGAACGCAGGGTCAGGTTAGAGGCAGTGTTTCTAGGCCCTTCCGCTCCATCAGAGCGGCGTCATTTTATAAATCTGCAGGGGTCTCAACAAAGACTTCCTTTCTAAATCAACAACTGCAAGATGATCACGGACATTTAGCCATTTACAGTCTCAGTCCTTAATAAAGAATACATCCAGAAACCTGCATTATTAATTGCTTTTCAGATCCCTTGCAAGTGGTGCAGTGCTGTCGGTAGTTGTACCACTACAGATAATGAGCCTATTTTGTTATGAGGGCTAGATGGCTCCCTGTTCATCTACTAACAACAAGGCCTCGATGCAGCTTCACTCCCCTCTGTGGTAAACCTTCCGTCCATTATGCAGAGGACACTCAACCAGGTCCCGCCTAGGGAACTAGAGGTATTGTGAAAGCAGCTGTGCTAATTATGTCCTTTTCATATCGCGGCTGCACTGCTGCAAGTGAGCACTAGCGAGAGATGCTCTCGGTGTAATTGGGTGGATTTATCTGGCCAGCTCTGAGCCGTCGGTGTGCAGAATAAACTCCTTGCTGACAAGGTAGGCCAGGAGTTTTTTGCGTTATCACGACTGCATTAGTATCGCTGCATTCTCCTCAGTCTTCATCTGCTTAGCGGGAAAATCTGTTCCGTTTACAACTGATTAAAGCCGTTAAAGAGGGACACACGCTATTGCGCTTCTGTATAGATAACGGAATGAGAGGCTGTGGTGACGACGTCGTCTCAGTATCAGGTCAAGGCGGGCGTAATTAACGAGATGTTAAACTTGGCGGCGTGACGCGTTTCCGCTGCTCCGAGACGGGAACAAGATGGAGCTGGGCCTGTGAGAGCGCTGATAGGAGCGACGTTAGGGTTGACTCACGGGTTATCATTATCAACAGCTCTCGTCAAGGACCCTTGAAAAATCAGCACCGCATGTCTGCCTGTGTTTTCACTCTTAATGTCACCATCTGTAGCCATATAAAAGCACGCATAACTTGTTTAGCTAACGAGGGCCCATTAAGGGAGCTGAATTCCATGTATTTAGAAAAATTGAAGTGAAGTTGGATGTTGACAAATTGTCTGTGTGTCACATTAGCAGAGGCTAAAACAATATTTAAAGTCATATTATGTATTGTAACAGCTGCTTCTACGTGTAGCATTCATACCCTGCAGGGCCAATAGAGGATGCTTGCATCGTGAATACATATTGCAGGATTTTGATAGATGACACAGGCGTAAGCAGACCCACAATGCACTTGGTGAACAGGGGTCTTAGAATGCTCCATTGGGTAGTTGTTCATCTAGCTCTACCACCATTTAAAAACGGTTGACACAGACTGTATATATAAACGGACAAAACCTCCGTGTCGTCACCTATAGGTTTTCTCAAGAACGGCTTTAAACACCTCGCTGTGCTGGCTCTGGCCGTCGCCATCTTTGCAGTACCTCACTCCGCCTGTAACGCCCCCATATTCATTATAATGGAATACATGTATGGCTGATTTATTTTGAACTGATGAGTAAAGAAAAGCATCCCCTGTACAGTTGTCAGGAACAAGGAGACTAGCTATAGAGACCAATACCATTTTTATAATCCAGGTGGTTACAGCGCAGAGGTTTTCCAGACCATAATCATCAGAACTTTAAATGAGAGCAAAAGTTGAGCAGTGTTTTCATTTAGCTGTTCAATAAGGACGTATTGGCTTTAAAAAAGACCTTACAGAAACAATGCCATTTTGGGTTCAAACATGAGAACGTGCCCAACCCTTCCCTCAACTCAAAACGGTGGTGCTCCATGTTGACTATAGCTACTCACACATGCTTACACTCAAACACTGCTAATGGTAGATCAGAGTACTCTACAGTACATTAGGACAGTTGTTGTCAAACTTTTCAGCTTAGGACCCCTCAAAATAACAGTCCCAGAGACTCGCGACACCTGCTATCCCCAGAGGTGGTGGAAGAATAACAGCCATATTATTATTAGATGGTATTTTAATAAAGGCTAGTAGCAGAACACATTAACGTAATGTATAAACTGTACTACTACTACTAACAATTATGGCTAACCTATGCCATTTTATTCATTTTAGTTCTGAAAATCATCTTGTGACCCCCTCCTCTAGCACTCGCGACCCCCAGTTTGAGAGCCACTGCATTAGGAGGAGAGGCAAAGCCACCTTGTCATTGTTTCTTAACACCTCTCTTAGAAAGCTCTGCGGCTGACGCCTGCACACACCTACCCACAACATGCCCCCCAAAACTAGTCACTCACGACTGCCAAACAAACATGCACAGATTCTTAGTCTTCTATTGCCGATTTCATAGCTAGTCTGAGAATTGCTGCCCCCAACTGTTGGGGTATAGTATTTATAGAGGCACATAGTAGTCTGAGCCTGAGGAGGGTGATGCAGTGATGTCACAGCAACTGCCTGGTGGTGATATTTACCTGACTGACTGGCTTATTATTATTTTAATTGTTATTATGCAGAACATGGAGCAGGACAGTATTTGCATATAGCACATGTTCTTCAGCTGACAGCAAAGAAATGTGTTCCGGACACAAAATGTATGAAAGTGCATTTTTTGATTCATACATTTCTGCTTGCAATATACTGTATTTGTGCTGTAGGAATATATTTACAAAAAATGTATACTGAAGCAGCACTATTCCAAACCATGTGAAAAGGAAAACATTAGTTTGACCTCTGGCGAGTATCACACCCTGGTTAGAGGTCACCAGCACTTCACCAGACTGAACGCTGACAGAGAGGTTAATCCACACCGTGCAACAGTCCTGCTAAATGCAGGCCTTGTCTAGGCAGGAAAGAAAAGAGTGCACACGATCTCACAGATAAATATTCACCGCGGAGCCGTGGATCAGCCGAGCACCCGAGCAGCAACCACCATCGCTGGGATGCGAGACGAAGGCGGAGGGCCGTGAGTGGTGCTCTGGATAAACTAAGCTCTCGCTAAGCTGAGTCTGCAGTCTTCTGCTCGACGCTGCACCGTCAGGAAGAAAGGGCCAGGCTGACTCGCATTTTCAAAGAGATTTGAACAAGAAAGTCAATTTTTGTTTCGGCTCCGTTTACAGAGAATACCAGGCCAAATCAGAATGCCCAATGTATTAAACAATTAATTAATATAATTAATAAATAAATAAATGTACCTTAAATATTTATCAAGGACATTGATGATGTGGTCCAGCTTAAATATTTCACAAGAGTCTATTGATTGAGAAAAATATATAATCAATATTAATGTCATATATCCCCAAGCGTGTTTCAACAGCTGTCATCCAGGGGCGTAACCAGAACTGTCCTACTGGGGTGGCCAGCTAGGTCCCGTAATGGACCTTCGCCAGAATTAGATTGACAGGCATTCTGAGTAATCAGAAGGCCAGGATTTTGCTATGCGCCGTATAAGTTTTGTCAGATAAACAAAAGCCATGCAGGAAAATTGTATACTATGTTATGGGTTTGGATATCAGCAACGTCACAGGATAGCCAACCACATTTGTTAAAATACTGTATCATTGTGTAAAATAGTTGTCTATAGCCGGAAGAATGTTGTTTAATAGCTATAGCCTACTTGGCAGCCTATAGCTACCAAGTAGCCCCAAAGCCTATTCTGCTTTGGGGCGGTATTTCTTAATTGAAAATAAAACAAGTTAAATTAAAAGCGACCAATTTTATTTAGCTAAATAATGCTGTACATTTTTGAAGGGTGAAAACCACATTTTTGGTCTTGTGCACCACCACACCGCATTTAGTTGGTAGAGAACTGCTTTACACGAAGCTAACAGACAGACAAGATCAATGTAAAGTTATTATTAAGCTTACATTATATCCAATATTATATTAGCCGTTTGAAGTTAGATAGCTATGGCCCTAAGAATATTAATCTTCTAACAGAGACCACCCACTCAAGATTAATTTAAACCTCTATTAAGGGGTCTATTTTAAAAGCGTCTGGGCTGGGAGTGTTAATTAACTCCCTGTCATTGCTGTGACGTCGTAGGGTTAATATCAGGGTTATAGGAACATATTCAGGCTTATTATCGTTGTGCTACCATTTTAAAGTGCGTGATTATTCTGCATCACCTTCATGTTTGTTTGCTCAGAGAGATCATTGTGCATTTTGCTGGTATTGGCGTGACACAGCACAACCAAACAACCCTCTAGTCTAGATGAACACCACTTTGTAAATGCACTGGCCTATCAAGGGTGCAGATTCATTGGTCCACAGCGGCTTCACAAACACGCTGCACATATTGGCGTTAATGACAGCACTCGTGCCGACAACCACCAGACACCCGACAGACCTGCGGCTGTTGCCTCCGTTTAGCTCACAGCTCACCCCGGTGGCGCAGAGACGAGCCGCCGCTCTCCAAGCGCTGCGAGAAAAATTAAGGAGGTGGCAGGCCAATGGCATCTCGTTTGGCACAGCCCGAGTGTGTTTCCCATGCAACCGAGCTGCCGTGCGCCAGACACAGTGGCTGTCTGGATCCCTAGCAGAAAGAGAATCATTCATTCCGCAGCCATCACCGCTGCACAACAAAACACACATCTAGCAGGTTGGCTGCCAGACAAAACCTCCCCCCTCGCCCGGGCCCCATGTATATTTTATTGCGCCTGCCTTTCTTTGAAAGTTTCTCAGCCAGCTGTGTTTATTTCTCGAAAACTTGTAGTAAATTTTGGTTAAGTCCCATTGGCAGGCGTGTTTTCGCTCCCCTTGGTTCACGGCAAAGCCTGCCAGTGGCTTTGCTATAGCACGCACGTCTTATCAATGCTTCCCCAGCCTTTTCCGAGAGACAATCCCGACATCTCTGCTCTGCCCTGTGTCACTGACAAGTTTAAAATAAAATGAAATACATAGAAAATAAAAGATCTCGGAGGAAGCTGCAGAAGGCCTTTGTGATACAGCGCGCAGGATCAAACTGCGGGTGAGACAATTCGGGGAACCAAAAAAAAAAAAAAAGAAGTGATGACGGGAAAGAGAGATCAAAGCATGAATACCAATGGTGCTATCAGCATTCTGCTATCGTCTGTGTCTGTCCTTAGCACAGAGCTCCATGCTCACACCTGAGAATTCACGTTCTGGCGCCTAATTCTCCTGGTTCCGTAACTTCTCCACTCAAGTGTCCATGAACCATGTACTGTAGCTGCGCTCCCCCCAATCCGTCGCTGTGCCAACACTCCTATTTCCCTCCATTTTTGTGCGTCAACCAGATGGAGACATCTACTGCGAAGGAGTCATTTACCCCTGGTAATACCCTGGGTAGTAAGTCACGCAGCACTCATTGACTTGACCGGAGAGATAAATATTGAGGCGTTTGTTATATAGTAGGCTGTTTTTGCGAGCGAACATGTCACACCACAGTGAGCGCACAAGCGTGTGAGAAGCCCCCAAACGGATGAAAACAAATTAATTGAACTCACAGAGGAAAACGAGACAGGCCTCCGGGGGTTTTTTAAAAGACCAGCAGCACGTCCTCAAACAACAGAAGCCATATATTCTGTGTTGAGGCAATTAAGCTGTCGGTTGAATTGTGGCGTGGCACATTTAAAACAGAAGTGCAGAGAAAACACCGTTACATGTCAGGGTTAGTTCTGCAGAGGGCTACTTGCTGGACGGTGAATGTCACCATATTGCTGGCGCTGAAACACAGAAACTAGGTCAGAACTTGTCATGTGGCAGGTCAAGCCACCACCCCCACCCTCCACAACAGCAGGCCCAGGGTCAAGCTCAGGCCCAGCCAGGAATGGCATGGTGCCGGCGAGTACACACCGGCCGACGGATCGACCCGACACGCCCCGGCTGTTGGAGTCAGCAGGTGTCAGGTGGGGGGGGCCAGCTTCCCAGGATGGGGTTGAGCGTGGTGCCGTCCCCCCAACCTTCCACCACCCGTCACCCCTCAGCTGGCTCCTGCAGACACGAGGTCTGACAGGCAACGGGTGAACGGGAGACATCTGAGGAGAAAGTATGAACTAGCCCAGAAGGTGCTTTAGTTCTACTCAGGCTAAGAAAATCACCTAATTTAATCCTTTGTTCTTTCCTTGGGAGTTTTAGGGGGGGGGGGTCGCTCATAGGTAAAACCGGTCTGACTCCTGCAGAAGTGATAAAAAAATGAAGCAGGAATAGAGATGGGTATGTCCTTATTTGGATTCAGAGAGTGTTCGGTCTTCCTCAATCAACAGCTTTCAAATGTCCTGGGGCTCCCAAGACCTACTGACCCCTGGCCAAACAAGAGAGATGGGCAGAATCTCTAGTTGCCTTCTTAGCGCCGTGTTTGAAGAGCGAGCGCTCTGCGCTGCCCATTTTATTGGAGCCACCGAGTGGCCATTGAGGTCTCTATGATTGATGTCGCCTCATTTCTCAGGCTGTCCCCCATGTTCAGACCAGAAGATACTTCATCCACTGTGTTCTGTGAGTCTGTCTGCCCCCCCCTTGCAGCAGGTTCTCCCGCCACACGGGGAATAGAGTTCAAATAGAGTCTATTCAAGTGTGGCCGGGTCACACTAGAAGATGAACACTAAAATATGGAACTCTGCCATCAGTGTCGCAGCAGTGTTATTGCTGGTTGAAATAACATGTTTTAAATAATACATGTTTTAGACCACTTCCCATTCATGAAGGTTGAATGATTAATGACATTTCCATGGGCAGTTCCTTGCAGTTTTAATACTCTTTATAGGTGTGACATGGGAAATTAACTAGAAAATATGGTGAGGCCTTTTACATCAATGCCGTTGTTAGTCGCACAAATTCAGGAGCCTGAGAAATTAATACAAATACAGTTCCTTGAATGACCACTGGAGGCAGGCTACAAAAGGGAGTCAATGTCCATAGACTCCCATGTTAAAATGTCAGACTTTACAGCATAAATATACATGTTTACAATCTGGTTCAAAAATCCGTTTTAGTCTCTACAGCTAGTCTCTCTCATGACAACCATACAGGGAGTGATATTTTGTTTATAACTCACCAGTTAAAAATGTAATAGCCATACATTTATTTCATTATAATGAATAGGGGGCATATGGGGGGCGTTACAGGCAGAGTGAGGTACTGCAACGATGTCCAGAGCCAACAGAGGGTTTGTACATTTATATACACTGTCTATACATCTATGGTCCATACACCGTTTGGTTGGGAAGGGATCATTTCACTTACTGCAAGATACAATATTAAAACCTTTTGCTTGTATGCTTCAACCCTTAGTTGAAATATAATGAGTTAATGATTTGTTTGTTGTTCATCTATTAAATCAGTTTAAGTAAACAGCAATCTGATTTTCACACAGACTAGAATTATTCCAAACACAAGCAGGCCTGTTAGGACATTTGAAAGTATTGTTTATCCTTGGATTAGCATTCAGCGCTACAAAAACATGTATTCTTTTGTCGACCAATAATAAAACGATGGTCACAAATTGAGTGTATGACGCTTTAGTTTTTAGTGCAAATGTGTTTCTTTGTCTCCCCCCTTTTAACTTTAATCTTGCACTATATGGAAGCTGTGCTTAGGGTAGCCAATGTGTTCCACTAAAGGGAGCAGAAATGCTTAGATAATGGGTCTTACTATTGTCAGGAGTTGTTTTTCCATGCCCCGCTGGTTGATAATGAGGTGACAAGGCGTGAGTCAAGCTCTAAAGTTGAGCAGGTTGAAATCAGTCAGACGCTGTTGATTAAGCGTCATTAAACTATAATGCTATCTATCACATGGCGTTGTCACGGTGCTCTGTCACATTGATTACTTTCTGTGTGCCACTAGTTCATTGGGAAGATTCATGGAAGGAGTTGTGTGGGTGACATTTTAATTGCGGCAGGAGCGACGATAAACAAATGAGCCTTGTTCAACTGTGGCCCTCGTCCGTTGCCACATGCCCCTCCTCCCTCCGCTGTTGCCAGGTGACAATGATGACTGCTTTAGAAAGTAGAACATGTAACATAAACAAACAAAATAAAAAAAAAACTAAATACAGTAGGGCAGCAGAAAGAAAACGATTTTAACTAACTATAAATCGACAGTGAAAGAGGGCTCCAGACATGGCTATGGGTAGGCGATATTGAACAGATGGGTCTTGAGGCGTTGCTGGAGGATGGAGATTCTCTCAGAGTCATGGATGGTTTGTGGGAGAGAGTTCCATAGCCTTGGGGCAACCCTTGAGAATGCCTCGTTCTCATGTAGGAGCTTTTAATAGCCTTTGTGATTATGAGGCGGCCTGCAGTACTGGAACAGAGTGAACGTGTGTGTTGATATGGAAGCAGAAGGTTCAGAGAGGTAGGCAGGGGCTGAATGGTGTATGGCTTTAACTCAGGAGGAGCTTATGATGGGTGCGTTGGGAGATTGGAAGCACATTGGATAACACGGGATAGTGTTGTGTGTTGCGGCCTGCAGCCAGGGCTGGAACACGGGATTATTTTCTCGGAACAAGCAGCTAGCGGGCCGCGAGGAGGATCTGACAAAACATATTTGACAAACATTCATGTTCAATGTTTTATTTTCCTTCGCTACCGTGACACCATTTATATGCGCTTAGTGCATGTCGGTCAGTTCCAAAGTTTAGGATACATTTATTAAAGCTTCACCGCCTGTTTCTGAATTCAGCTCTGCAAATATTAAGAGGTGTCTTTTCATTTCAGAATTTATGGTGGTAATGTAACGCGTATAACTGTAAAACATCTTCAATCCTATGCTCGGATTTACTGCCCAGGCTGCTATTTACAAAGGAATAACCAATGACAGATAAATCATTGTCAGTTAAGTGAAAGCTCAGGTGTTCAGGGCTTCTCCTTTGATTAGGACTATTGACATGATCCATCGATGTTTAGGACACTTTGATAACCACATTAAGATAGTGACAGTATGTGTTGTCATTCACACCCTGCTACTGGGGATTAAACGGTCAACAGCAAAGCCTGTCTGTAAGTAAACACACAAATGCTTTTACTTTGACTGAACCGACACTACGCGTTGATCTTATCAGGCTGGTACAAGAAAATTATCAAGAATTGTATTATTTCCCAAGTAAGTCTAATATTCACCAGAAGATTGAAATGTATTTCAATCTTTTAATTAATTAATTTAAGACATGTTTTTTTATTTATTTATTTAATTTATATAGATAGATAGATATCGATTTGAACCTTCTATGATTTCAAGGTTGGGAAATATTTGCCTTATACTGCATTTTAAACCAGTTGTTTTGTGGTTTGTTGTAGAATTATATTTGTAATCTAATTCAATGAAAACTATAAACAAATAAATATATCATGCACTGTATGCTATGTGTATATACATAGGCTACATATTGATTTGAGGAAAGACTTCTATTTTAACAGCAGCTGTCAGTTAAAACACGCATCAGCAGAGATCAACATCACATTAATAAAAAGCGTGAAGAGTCAGGTCACATGTTTAAAAGGTATTGACAGCTGAGTATTTTGCTTTAATAGTTTGTAGTTTGTTTTGGCCGTTTCACTGGCATTTTCAGTGTAGAATCACTGGCCATTATTAAATCATGCTGGCTCCAGGCAATACAAAATGGAGGTCTTGTTAATAGATGACATTCTTCTCATGTGCCAAAAATGAATCTTTCTATTAATATAGGGCATACTTTGATGTGAATCCACAGCCGTATAAAGCATTGCTCATTACCGCACTTTGGATTTTCCATCTTCCACCAAAGCACATGTTTTTCACATCAATATATGCATCAGCACACTTTCTAAAGAAAAACTGACACACCGAAGTCCAATTTCCTTCATATATCTGCCTGTTCTTCTCTCCTTATGTGTGTAAATATAGACACAGCCTTCATCATTGCAATGGGAATCCCGAGACTACATACATGGCCTCTCACTGCAGACCCTATAATGAGCTTTGGGCCCATATTGTCGCACCCCAGCAGCTTTTACATCGCACAGGGACAGTGAAGGCTCACACAAAGAGGCGGAGCTTAGAGCAGAACGAGCGGGAAAGAGGACACTTGGAGGGAACTGCAGAAAAGAGAGGGAAGGCAAATGCAGATTGACCAATCAAATGACCGATTGTTGTTCTGGCCAGAAGCAGGCTCATCACTGTCAGAGCAGTAGAATCCTGTATAAATTCTTATGTCACTGCAAGTTTCATTGGCTTGCTAGCTCAACGTATTCATATTTCTGATTGGTTGGTCGCACTATTGCCTAGTAACCTGACATGCCAGAGGAATTGTTGTCACAAGTCCATCTGGGGAGCCGTATATTGAAACTGTTGATTGGATGAACCATCTGGTCGTCCAAACCACGCCCGTATAGCTATAAACGCGACGCTCATTACCAAATGTGGAAATCTAATCAATGTTTCTGTTTTAAGTTCCTATATGCTACATTTTTTAGATAGACTTAGAAGTTTTTGCATGTGAACTCTCCATTTGGTACAGTAGCTGTAGCTCATTTCACAAATTTAATGTAATATTTTCAAAACTGCAAGTGCAAAACTCCCATGTTTTCACAAAAACATTGACTCACAAACACAGTTACATTCTAATATGTTTTCTATAATTTTTTTTGCTGAAGCAGAAGATTTGCTGAAGCAGAAGATCGTCAACACACTTTAGCAGCGACATGAAGTGGGATTTGAACCAGAAACCATTAAATTTCCTACCAATGTTGTTTTGATCTTCAATTTAATAGTGGGGCTAAATAAAATAATTAGTGTAAATAAAATCGGATAGTTCAGGCTAAAGCAGGAGAACAACAGACTGCAGTGTCTTGCCTCGTAACGTAGCTGATTGGTACTGATGTGCTGTGTGTGTGTGAGAGAGAGAGAGAGAGAGAGAGAGAGAGAGAGAGAGAGAGAGAGAGAGACTACACACTACTACACACAAACTTCACACCATAAGGATAAACATAACTCCACAAACAATTGGTTTACCATTTGAGTAATATTTGGAATACTCTTTGTGAGAGGACCAAGGGAGAAATAGACTGGCTAGACGTTCATGGTTTATATGAACAACGTTATGTAGGCTACCTTATTATCAAGCTGTAAAAAGATTGTCAACAGAATCATAATTAACTGACTGCACAATACATGTAATGTGTAGAGAACCACAAAATGCTGGCAGTTTACACTATTTTGTAAAATATATAGGCTGCAACCTTTGACATGCAAATCATGCAATTATGATAGGTTATGTTCATTCATTCAAGTACAGGCAGAGCCATGGCTCTGAGTACAGGTACGACACATATCCCACACAAACAAAACACCAATTAGATTTTGTATTACACAGCGGAAGAAAGGGTTAAACATACCGGGAGTGTTGATCGGGCTTATTGCACCTGTCCAAGTCAATAAAGTACAAAGTAGGATACATTAGCTGGTGTCCAACTAATACACTTTGTTTCAAGGCGCATGCTGAATTGTAAATTGCACGGCTGTTTTACTGTAAATTGCTTATAACTTTGGCACCAACGTCACACCGAATTACAGCTGTGATCAATACCGAGCCGTGATCAGTATCGTAGCCTGATATTGGTCCGACTGAGTATGCGTACCTGTTATTCTACCTCCTTCCAGGGCAGCGACATAACCCTTCCTAGTGGCAAAAAGCATCGAGTAGGCCTACCGGTAGCCGAACTTCATTGAAGAAAAAATATCCCCACTTATTCAAAAGGCGATTCCATTTACTGATGCTGCAGCAGCAAAGTGATAATATTCTGTAGCTGTTGTGGTCACCATTGCGATTTATTTAGAATTTCTTCTGCAAACATTCTAATATGTCTAAAGAGTTTCTATTATGTTCCCAAGTTTAGCTGAGCAAAGAAAATGTCACCTACCCTCGTCTCTATAGTTTTCACGCCAGACAGAGAACATACCCAATCAAATTAGAAATGAGAGATGATGCTGTGAGTGGGGAAAATACATTTTATCCCCACGACCATCAAATATGTGTGGCCTACATCGAGCAATATGCGCATGCGTGTACTGAACCACATACTGTATGTATGTTTAACAGAAGAGCTTTCCTGAAAAATACTCTTCAATTACGTCACTGTAGCTGTGAAAAGCTGTGGTGTGACTGCAGACCAAACAAGCAGCAGAGCAGAAGTTAGAAGAACATTAACAAAAATTGCTATTGTAACACAAATGATTTGTCATTTATGAAAATAGATGGTGTTATAGGTTAATCATTAAGATTATATATTTATATTATAATTGTACACTATGTATATAGTTATTACAGTATAATTTGCAATTATTTATGGTAGGGCTATGCCCCACTTGCCCTACCTGTTTCCTACTGTATCTGATATTCTGCAACCCCTTAAAGATTACATTTCTGTAAAGAATATGCTGTTGGCAGCCTAAAGCTATACTATGCATTTATTTGATAATACTGGAAAAAGAAAATAGTGAATTGGTTAAAATCACCCATCCTCACAAATGATGATCTAACACGTCCTCTTTTATTCTTTTTTATTTTTAAAACCCCCCCCCCCCCCCCCCCCCAAGTGAGGATTTGTAAAACCGGGCCTGCCATGAATGTTGATTGCCCTGGTTGGCATCAAAAACCATTCTGATTAAACCATCAGAAATAACAGTGAGAGCCTATCTGAAGCACATGTGGTGCTTTATGAAATGCTAACAAAGCGCAGTAGGAAGCCTACAGAATGAGCGATAATACTGGTACAGCTCCCACTGAGACAGGAGCCATTTGTCGTTGTGTAAATGAACACTAGGGGGCAGGCTTAAGCCTTCCTTCCCTCTCCGCACAGCAATACAGCATATTGAGGAGATTAGATCTCCTCTATTTGATATACTATATCCTTTAACGCGTTGGGATCAGGGTTTGTGCATCTCTGTGCATGTGTGTGTGTGTGGGCATGTGTGTGTACAGTATGTGTGTGTGTGTGTGTAGGTTTGTATGCGTGCGTGTAGGTTTGTGTGTATACAGAGTGTGTGTGTGCGCGCGTACTGTGTGTGTGCACGTATGCTTACGGTGTGTGTTTGTGTGTGCGCGTGTACAGTGTGTGTGTGTGCATGTGCACGCGTACAGTGTGTGTGTGTGTGTGTGCATGTACAGTGTGTGCTGATCGTGCTTTGCATTTTGCATGATGGTAATGGGGCCGTCTCCTGCGTGGGGCGTGCTTCCAGCGAGCACGCTAGCACGCTAGCACTGACCCTCATCACAAGACAACACGTTTTAGCATCGGGATGTGCGTCAGGCAGCGTGGACTTTATTCCGACACCTCGGATAAAAAATTGATTGATCTCCCACTCTCCTGAGCCCTGTCTCGCTCGACTCTGCTGCCTGACAGTCTCAGTCTCTCAGTCTCAGTCTCTCAGTCTCTCAGTCTCTCTCTCAGTCTCTCTCTCTCAGTCTCTCTCTCTCAGTCTCTCTCTCAGTCTCTCTCTCTGAGGATCCTGGGCTGTGCCTGATTCTATTAGCATCATTCCTGGAACGGTGGTGTGAGTGCAGGCCTCTTGAGCCAATCCCATAAGACCGCTTTCATCCCGCAGTTTGTCGCCCAGCGCCCCCTTCCCACAATCCTTTGCCCGCGGCCCGCCCGCATCTGCCAGTCTGTCCACGCCACGGGTCGGTCTTTCCTGGCCGTGGCGGAGCGCAAAGCAGATGGCGCGCCATCTTTTTGTTTCTCCTCCCCGCGGAGGACGGGGCGAGCGCTGTAACACAAGCGACCGCCGGTTTGTTGTTTTTTGTGACACGGCCTCTCTCGCCCAGACATCGAGGACGGCCGCGGTTGCTATGCTACAGCAGCAGCTCTTGGCATCGGACAGGTTTACCCTGTATGACTTTTCCGTGGAAGGGGGAGGGAATCTGGAAAAGGGTTTAGAGCAGCGCTCCCCAGAGTGAAAGGTTAGGCCTCACATGACAGTTTCTTGATGGATGGCGGTGATCACTTTGTGCCACTACGCTCTGTTTTTGCAGAGGGCTCTGCTTGTGTGGCAGCTAACAGTGTTGCATGGCATAGGGGGCTCAGGATGAAATCCCCACACTGCTGATGTGTCTGGAAAAGCGTTCACGGAGAAACGTTGGCCCACGCACGCTAGCCCTGCTGGGTGGAGAGGGGTGGGCCAAGTATGGCTGAAACTCTCCAGAGGCCCCTCTCACGGAAATACTAAGGTGGATGAATTAATTTCAATTAACGAGTTGCTTGTGACAGAGCTAAAGGCCATGAGTGACAGGGATGGGTAGATTGGATGAAGGAAACATCCTTCAAGCAATCTTGGAAGTAGCATCATGGAAATGCTAATTCCCTTGTCAGTCAGTTGGAGTGGGTTTTAACTGCTAACAAATGGTTTGCAGGTTTGGGCCAATGCCAGTCTCTTGGCAGCCACGATTAGAACTCCGTACTTGCTAATCATAACAAAAGCCACAGGATTAGCCGCTGTAGATACGTAGAGTCAAGCCCGTTGCCCACGTTTACCCCACTAATTGTCCTGTTATCTCAGTTCCTGCAATAAATGCCATTTATCAAAAAGGACAAGCAGTGTTCATGCTGTAGGACGCACCGGCACCTTTGAATCGCACAATGCATATTTTCTAATGTTGTTAGTGGGTTTTAACCTGCGTCCACACAAAGCTAAAACAGATCAGCTGTGATTTCTAACGGCTTGTGTTTCTGAGCAATTTGATCTGAATTCATTAGGGCGTGAGGCTGTGTCTTGCTCACCGCCACACACTGAACGGCTAATGATGATCTCAAATTGCTTTTTTCGGCGCGGGAGAGAGAGAGAGCCTGCATTTTCTTGTTTTAGTCTCCTTCACCAGAGGCAGGTTACCAAAGATATACAGCCACCCAAAGTGGAGAAGCAAACACAATCTATAGTTAACCACCGCGGCTGGATCCCAGCTGCTGCCTGCTGCCCTGAAGAAAGACATTTGGTGTGATACAACGCCTTGAAGCCACACGTGTTCCCTGTGCATGTGTTTCTATTGTTTTTACAGCCTCTGCACGTCTTGTGCTGCCTAGTGTGGAAGAGTCCACATGGGAAGTAATTAGAGGACTTATTGTGCACCTGTGTGAAGTCACATGGAGAACACTCCATCATGTGCAGCGCTCACAACAAACAACCCAAAAAACGTTTAATTCACCTCTGCCTGCTTGTGGTACACTGTAATCATGACCATGGCAACGGTGACGGGGGTGGATGGGTTTAACGATAAAACCCCCCCCCCCCCCCCACCCTCCTTCAGGTGACGAGGCAGGGCAGCAGGGCCCTCTGTAAGAGAGAGAGGGGAGAGAGAGAGGGAGTTTCAAGTCAATCTGCTGAGCAGGTCATGTGACATACTCACAAAAATGTGACAAGTGACAAGTTCACGCTCAACGTCACCCTGGTGACTACCTGGGAGTTGCTCGGGACAACAGAGATAATGTCATGTGTTATTTAGACCATTTTACTGTATACCAGAGGCTGCCACTAGGCGGAGATACCAGCTACCGCCACTGATACTAGCTGAGATGAGATACTAGCTAATACAATTCACCCCATATCTAAGAATACAAGCGTACCATGTGTAACTCCCTCCAGTTAATTAACACGAGCAGACGTTCTTTTCTACAGGCTGCTTATTGAATGCTCTCCGTAAGGATCACACATCAATTCACCAATGGCGTGAGAACTAAAGTACACAAACACAAGTAATTAAAGAATACAGGTACATTCTACTCATCATGCTAACAGCAGTTATTGGCAAAAGTCTGCTAGCAAGCTATAAATAGCATGTCACATGTCACAGCGTATTTACAAATGTACATAAACATTACCCCATAAACGTACCTCATTGGCCACATAACCAAAACTTATTTAATCATAACCTTCCCCTTGAGTCCCGTAAAACCAAAAATAATCCTGATCATTTAAGGAACATCAGACAATGTCAGGAAATTGAATACAAAAATAATACAACATAACAGCTACCAAGTGACCATTCCAATTTAAAGCAATGTATGTGCTCATTCCACTTTTCTCTTTAGCTAATTAGGACAATCGGCTGTTTAAGTGCACGTGTTGCGCTAAATTAGTAGCACCTACATTTGTCTAAAAGGGTTATTTCTCTTTAACCATGCCAGATGGATTGTAAAGTCCACCTGGGGCGCGAAACTGTTTGTAAAGGGCAGGCACTAAAAATAAATAATTGGCAGTTAATTGGATGAACCATTTGGTCGTTTTCGCTGTCGGCACACACCTAACGCCCGTATAGCTATCAGCTGATTGGAAAGTTCAGTTGCTACTTGGACACATTCAAAAGGATTCCTAGACTTTCCAGACTGATTCTCACGGCAAAATAATTACTGAAGCGTGTGAGATCAGGATCATCATAGCTGCAATATTCACAACCTCTCTGCTATGGATTTAACAATGTACAACTACAATTAAGTTGCTAAAAATTAAATAAAAATAAAATTTCCGTCAGGTTTCCTGTTTTTTCTTCTCCTGAACATTTAATAACCCACTTTATAGAAAATACAGATATATATCGTGAATCGATATTCAACCTAAATATATTGGGATATGATTTTTGGTCCATATCGCCCAGCCCTAATTCAACCCATTGTTTTTCAACCTCACAGATTAATGTTGTATATCAGACGTAACATCCACTATCCAGTTACCACAAGAAGCAAAATGGATTGCCGATCGCTACGCTATTGCAACAGATTTTAACATGGTGGTGGAATAAACGATAATAAATTCAATCTGCATTTTATACACTAAAATACATCCTACAGCCCTGTTGATCAACAAAGTAGAACTGAAAGGCGTCAGCTATTGTAGGCTAATCAAAGGCTTGGCAAGCTCAGTGAATATGTCCACACGGTCCGTAGCTGCCTGTTTTCTGATAATCACAGTACATGTCCAATATGACGGCTGGGCGGAGCTTCAAGAGAGAGCACCCTATGGCATTGGAGGGGATGTGCGTTTGTTTTGAGTGAATTAAAATATGAACAATCTTGAACAATCTTGAACCTGTTGTTAACGAACGCCCCCGGCGGCGCACCCCTCACTACCCTATTTGAAAGAGATTTTTTTTTAATATATATAAACGTCTAACAGTATTATTGTACACGTCTGGATAGCCAAGCCTCTCGCCTAGCAATGTAATCTAACAACCATTGCCCAAATGTAAGCATTTTTCAAA